>PVJH01006039.1:8638-105834 GCA_004026705.1 Nesogale talazaci
CTGCTGTCTGGTGGTGGGAGTAGGAGGCCCAGCCCCACTGCTGGAATTGAACCTCCGTCCCAGTGGGTCACAGTCCCGCGCACAACCACTACACCACCGGGGCTGAGCCCGGGCTTGTGATTGTTTTTGAAAGGACTATGAAGGACTAAGTGCATGAACTTTAGAATCAAGAACAATGAAATTGAGTCTGATTCTTACCTATAAGATCTAGGGCTAATTACTCATTCTTTGGGCTCAATTTCCTCACTGGCTACCTAGGAATATAAATAGATCTCTCCTAACTATGTAAGAGAGCCCTGGTGGAACAGTGGGTTTTGCCTTGAGTTGCTAACCACAAGGTTGGCAATATGAAGACATCATCTGCTCCATGAAAGAAAGATAAGGCTGTCTACTCCTGTAAAGATTTAATGTCTCAAAAACCCAAAGGGACAGTTCTATCATGTTCTATAGGGTCACCATAACTCAGAATTAACACAATGACAGTGAGTGATGTAGAAGGACTTAGATCATGTATATAATGTTTTTACCATAGTTTTTAACATTTAACATTGCTCAAAATATGTTTGCTACTACTCTCACTCCTGTTCAAGAAGCGTGGCTTAAATTTAGTAACCAGAATAATGAAGGGTACACATAGTTAAGTGCTCAGTAAACAGTTGGTGACTGGTGTCCGGAGCCAACAGGCCTGGCCATAACTTTACCTGACTGGAGCCATTAAGGCCTGGCCATTGTCTCAATCTCTATTGCCTGAGCTCTGTAAATTTTCACTCTGCAGCCACAGGCGCAATTTGTTCTAATTAGGTGGTGTTTGCATTCCGAACTGGCTGTAAATACCAAGGACTTTTAGGTTTATCCAAGACCCTGCAGAGGAGGCTGACACTGACCAGTAGGCAGTGGAAGATGAACAGATGTTTCTTTTACCTGTGTAATCCTCCCCCCACTACTCCCTATATAATTTGAGCCTTTTCTTTGAATAAAAGGCTTGATCAGAATCCTGTCTTGTCTCCATTTCTCGCGTCTCCTGTCTCCCAAATTCCCGCTCCTCCTTCCAGGACTTGCGAATTACGGACCCGCAGGCCAGGACAGACTGGGTGACATGAAGAAAAGTAAGATAATCTCTAACAACACACAGCAATCCCTAACCTGGATACATACACCTTTAAGTTACCTGCAAATATACATTAAGAAGGAGAAAAATAGAATTGCTTCTAAAAAGAGAACTGGGACCAATTGGTAGAAATAATTCTTTTATTCTTTTATTACATTTTTAATTAATTTGATATAACATTAGAAACAAGTTAACTGCTCAACAAAGGAACAAATCACTTTGAATAAGTACTCTACCCATCAACAAAAGGTCTGTGTGGATGACGGGTGTTATCTGTCAGTTTCACAGAACACTGTGAGTGAGAGAGCTAAAACATGATTTCTACTTTCCAACTATGTTTTAAAATAAACACAATATATATGGACATATTGTTGTTGGGCTTCAGTGTCCAAATGTCTTAAACACAATATATACATGCATATTGCTGTTATGCATCAAGTCAACTGTGACACAGGGTGACACCACATGAAGAAAAGTATCCCATAGGGTTCTAGGCAGTAATCTTTATAGAAGCAGACTGCCAGGTCTTTTTTTCTAAGGGGAACTGGGTGTAAAATGCAAATCCAAACCACAGCATAGCATTTCTGATCCACTGAGATGAACAAAACAAAGCAAAACCAGGTAATAACAAAAGTTGACAAGGTGGCGAGGCACTGGAACAGTCATATGTTGCATGTAGGCAAATAAAATAGTACCGTCACTGTGGAAATCAGTTTGCTGGGTCGATTCCAAATGACTGCCGCAAAGGTCTAAACTACTCATCGTTCAGTCAGCAACTAAGCACTTCACTACTGCTGTCACCTTACAGTTGCAAGTGCAACGCATCACTTCTTAAGGTCTTTCTTGCCGTTCGTTGTCTTGTAATCCCCTGGGTTTACAAAGGACTGGGTTGATGTTGTTATCATTAGGTGCTGTCATGGGTTGATGTTTTCATTAGGTGCTATCAGGCGGGCTTCCAACCCAGACATCCTACGTACAACAGAATGAACCACTGCTTGGTTCCGGACCATTCTCACAATCGCTGTGATGCTTTCCAGGGGTCCTCAAACTTTTTAAATGGGGCTAGTTCACTGTCCCTCAGACCGTTGGAAGGCCGGACTAGAGTTGAAAAAAAAAACCCAAAAAACTATGACCAAATTCAATGTGGGCCCAGGATGAGTAGGCTGCTAAGAAGGACAGCAGTGGTGGCAAAAACATCCAGCGGGCCGGATAAATTGTCCTTGGTGGGCTGCATGTAGCCCCCGGGTTGTAGTTTGAGAACCCCTGCTTTAAGCACATTGCTGCAATCACTGTATCGATCCATTTCAGTGAAGGACTTCTTTTTCACTGACCTACTTTCCCAATCACACTATCCCGGGACTTGTCTCTTCTGAATACACGTCCACAGTACATCTGACAAAGTCTTACCATTCCTGTTTCTGGGGAACATCCTGCCTGTACAATCTTCAACAGATTTGTTTCGTTTTCTGATAGCCCATGGCATTTTCATTTTTTTCCCCCAACACCAAAATTCAAATGTATCTGTTCCAGATTTCCTCTGCATATAAGGCAAATGAAAATAACATGTCTAGGTCAGCTACATCTTAGTCCTCAAAATGACATCTTTATATTTTTTAAAGATCTTGTGCAAATTTTCTCAATGCAACACATCTTTTCATTTTTTTTTGACTGCTGCTTCCTTGAATGTTGACTATAAATCTAAGTCAAACAAGTATTTGATGGGGCTGAGCCCCGGTGGCCTAAGTGGTTGAGTACGGGACTGCGGCCCACGGGCTTGGTGGTTCAAATCCAGTGGCAGCTCTCAGGAGCAGCACTGAGTAGCTCCCACAACCACCAGAGGGCAGTGATGCCCCCACCAAAAAAAAAAACAAACAAGTATTTGGCAACTTCAGTCTTTTCTCTCGGATCAGGTGGGACTACACAAAAAGGTGACGTAGCCAGTTTACAAATAATGCACTTGCATGGCATCCTTACAAAGTGGGTACATACATACAAAGTATATGAAACCCTAACAAGGAGATTATTGATTTGCCATCCTGCTAGGCTTACCAAAACCCATCCCAGAAGTGGTAAGAACCTCAGAAAACCACCAAGAAAGAGGAGCTGGGAATGGAGCACACCCTTTGAACTGGGATCTCTGAGTTGAGAACTTCCAAAACCCAGGATACAGAAAGAAAGCTGTAACACAGGGGATGGCAAAAGACATAGCAGAAGAAGCAACAGAATCAATCTGAAGACTGGCAGGAGAGTGTGTGGTGGGTTTCCTGGCCCACAGAACAAGAAAGATGAATGCTGTGGGGCACAAGGCTTTAAAGAAGAGGGGTACTCCCACGCACCTGTGAACTGAGCTAAGTAACACTTACCCAAGCAGGGCAGAAGCTAGGCCAGAGAAGCGTTTCTGATCAAAGAATTGTCTCCTGAGCCATTCCAGATCTTGAGTTGAAGCTACTTCCCTATTAAGACTCATACTATGAGCATAGTCCGTGAGTTCTCTATGGCCACTGCAACAAAAAAATCACACAGCAGAGAAGTAGGGAATGGTGTGGGAGGGGTCGCTGGTAACAGAACTGGTGAAAATTTTGAGAGGATGAGACATTCTTTGAAGTAGTGACGGGAGAGAGAAACCTGAGGACCTACAAAGAACATACATCCAAGATCTGTCTGAGACCACATGCATCACAGACTGTGGCATAAAGACTCAGAGGAGCAGCAGAGTCTATGGGGTACCTTCTCCTTATCTGGCCCGAAACTATGGAACTGTGGGGCAGAGTGACAGGCAGGCTGGCTTTCTAACCCCAGGAGGCAAAGGTTAAGAGGCCATGTGGCTGAGAAACTAAGACCTGAAAAGACGTGGCTACCACAGAGCTGAGATGGTGAGAAGGGGAGAGAGATTTGGCGGCTGGCTGAGGAGACCGATGTCTGTATTCCAATTGTTTATTGATCCTGACTTGCGGTAACCTGTCAACTTCTCTTAGAAACTCCCTTAAATATGAGTACTGTCTATGAGTTCTGTGTGGCCACTGCGATGAAATATCGAATCCAGCACAGATGTAGAATATTGTGGGAGGAAAGGTGGGTGTAAGAATTGGTACAGAGGATGTCCTTTAGGGAGAAAGATGGAGAGCAGAGGCATGTCTTGTGGCCACCAACACTGGGCTACTGTGGAGAGGGACTCACCTTCTCTCTGCTGTGCCCAGAGGCCAATCGTGGCCTCCATTTTGTGGTTGCTTGCTCACGTATATGTGAGCATTGCTTAAAATTATCTACAGTGCATGTGCTGAATATAATGTCCACAATATTCTTTTACCTGGTCACATGAATATTGTCATGTAACTAAATGTTAGTGCTCACAACCCACCTACCTCAAAATGTTTCCAACCACTGATGTCATCTCCCTTTTTTTTTGTTTTTGTTTTTGGGGCATCATTGCTCCCTGGTGTTGGGAATAGGAGGTCCAGCCTTGCTCCTGGATTTGAACCTCCAACCCAGTCAGCCGTAGTACCATGCACAAACACTATGCCACCGGGACTCAGCTCTCATCTCCCTTTTCATGAAAACTCTGCAGTTCAATGGGTCATTTTTATATGACCCTTCTTGTCCATGGTCTTGTACTCCCACCAAAAGAATTGGTGGAGTATGCAAATAAGGCACTTGTGACCAAACCATGTAAGAGGATAATAATACAAGTAAGGTGCTTGGCACCTGTGATTGGTAGGTTTGTTGTGACAACATGGTCAGTGAGCACATGTGAGATGAACTGAAAGGTGGAGATATAAATGATTTGGCAAGCCTCACCTTTGTCTCTTGCTCTTGGATCTCGGACCAGGTGGCTGCCTTGTTCGTCCTGTGCCTCAATCTCCAAGCGACACTACCCATGGGAACCTAATCCATGCACTGTGTCGCTGTGAGTTGTGGTTCCTTCAAGCTCGGCTTCGCCACCCTCCTGGAATATACATCTCTTGAGCTGAGGACCCTGTCATCAGGCTGACTGTTGGTGACCTGCCTTGCTGTTTGCTGTTTGGGGTGGGATATCCCGAATTGCCCTACAGAGGACTACTCGACCGCCCTCAAGGCTCCAAGGACTGCCAGTGTACTCGCTGTCTCACGCAAGTGAGTTGCACCGAGCCACTTGTACCGCTATGATATGTTAGTTAGCTGTTTATTTCTTATGTTAGATATCGTTCTATCTATATAAATATAGAATTATTAGTATCCTGGTTTTGTTTCTCTAGAGAACCCTGTCTAATACAGCACCCGTGGTGGAACGGGACTAAATAAATAACATCTGTACACTGAAAAACACACTTCCATCCAGTGTGGAACTACAAAAGGATTGTGCTTTGCTACCCCACTAGGTTTAAAATGAGCCATTGAAAAGGCAGATACAAGGGACCTCACTATTGCTTTGAGAGACCCAAGATCCCTGTGCTGAGAAGGTCCTGCCTAGACCCAGGCAACGGAGAAGGCTGCAACATGGGAGACATGCCTGTGACTATAATTCCATTTTGAAGGGAATTCCCTGCTACGCCAAATGGAGAAAATTTAGGTGGGATGCACCAAGTCTCCACTTTACTAAAGGGTGTGAAGCATGCCATCACCCTTTGTTTTCTTGGCGGGTATGGTCTGACGAAAGACAAAAACCACATTTGTATCAAAGTCATTCCTCTGCATATAAGGGCCATCTTAGGCACAAACAAAAAAATCCCTGGGGATCTCCATCTAAAGTGGTGAAGGCCCAGCCCAAAGGCACCAAGGCTGTGGAGTGGAGGCTGTGGGACAGCACAAAGGAGCAACACTGAGCCGGAGACCGTGAGATAGAATTCAGGAGTGGTGCAAAAACTATGAAACTGGGAGGCAGAGAAGCGGGCTGGCTCCCGAGGCCAAGGGAGACCACGTGGCCGAAAGGCTCAGGATCACAAAGAAGACTTGATTGCTGGCTGAAAAGAGGCGCTGCAGTGGACCAATGACTAGATCCTTTCAGTTTACAGATCCTGACTTGTGGTAACCGATTAACTTCCCTACTAAGCCTCCATTAATCTTGAGTATTCCTGATAAATCTGTATAACCAATGCCAACAAATTATCAAAACCAGCATAAAAGCAGGGTGTTTTCGGAAGAAAGGGGTGGTGTCAGAATAGGGAAAGAAGGATGGAGGGTGAGTGTGACCTCCGCCCAATGACCATTGGGAAGCCAGAGAAGGTCAGATACAGGTCCCGGGCTGTTTTCTAAATAAGGGGTGAACACTAATTAAGGAAATAATTAGCAAAATTACTTAAGATGGTGATTTCCCCACACATGAAACTACTGATAAAAATATGTGCTCACAACTGAAACGGTTAAATATGCTTTTATCTGGCAAGCTGTTCCTTCTTAGTAACTAAGTATCATCTGGCAATCTTCTTTGTTTACAATTTCTGTGTATTTATTCTAAGAAACACATAAAATGATACTGGATTCAGCGCAAGATAATCCAAAACCTGGGAAATAGCAAATTAAGCCATTTTAATACTCTAAGAGAGCAAGATTTCCCCCAAACACTGTCCTCTACCTAAATCATCAAGAGAGCTGGATAAAACATCTGTAATTACAAAAAAAAGCCCAAACAAACAGGTTTTCCAAGATCATCTTGACTTCAAATATGTTATTTTACTCGCTTGGCTATGTGTCTAAATTTCAATACAGAAAAATGGACATTGTGGTGAGAAATATAATGAACACTATCCATCCATCTAGTCTCTACTTTCAGATTGCATAAGACTACAAACAAACTTGATAACAAATTTACAGAGCCTGTTAAAATGCATACTACCTTCATTAGTAGTATACTGAAGGATACTACACAATGGGGAAAAATTATTCTAGGTTTAAAATGCAATCTGCCATTTATATACCACACACTCTCCCCACCCCACCCCCCATACACAATTACTTCAATCTCTCAACTCGCTTTCAAAGATCCAAAGAGCCCAAGTTTAAAATACATTCAGTTGGCCAATAATTAAAAAATAAATACATATTGTCTTGTAGGACCCTCTTTTTTCAATGTTGTCCTAGTTGGTCTGGTGATGTTTCTTCAGTGATTTTTAGTTCCTTTACTAAGAATTTTTTACTCTAGGGCCACGTGTAGATTGCAACCGACCTTTTATTAAATATAAGAGGTGTGTATGTGACTTACATAATCATTTCAGTTTAAGACTATTAAGAGTGAAGGGGTGAAGTTTAGCCTGTTAATCAGGACACAAATTGATGATTGGATTTTTAAGTGCTATGGAAATAAAATAGCTCCCTGGAGGCCAGACACACACAGCCTGCTTCACAATCCTGACAAAGCACATAGAGCTACGCGGATGAAGCCTGAGCTCTGGAGTTGGAAGAGCCACTTGGAGACCCATGCCAGTACGGAGATGCTTTCTTAGCCACTGGATCCACAAGACTGGCTATCCACTGACCTGTGATCTTCCTGCATCCAGTGTCATTACATGTGTTGTCTGAGTCTGAAGAGGAATTTATACATTGGTATCAGATATATGCGCTAATATCAAACATATGGACTTGATCTGAACTGGGCTGGAATGTTTTCTTAATATACAATTGCTCTTTTATATAAAGCTCTTTATAATACACACGAGTGTCTATGAATTTGTTTCTCTAGTCAACCTGGACCAACATAGTGTGTCTATATAAGTATATAGATTTCAACATCATGTGACATTTCACATGCAAAATAGTAGCCTCAATGGGCAGGATGTAGTACTTAATGCATTACACAGGTCGAAGCAGGATGGTTGGGTGGTCATCAAGCCCAAACCCAACTCACTGTCACCTCTTCAATTCTGACAGTGACTCTACAGACAGAACTGCCCCTGTGGGTAAATGTTTATGGAAGTAGAAGACCTCATTTCTCTCTTACATAACTGCTGGTAAGTTTGAACTGTTGACCGTGTGGTTAGAAGCCCAACATACAACGTTCAAACCACTAGGACTCCTGTAATCTCATAGGTTAGAATAATTGAGATTTTTGGTAATCATGAAAGGAAAAAGCATATTTCAGGGCTTCTAAGAGTTTATATCCTAGTTGGGGTATATCTTTTTTAGAACAGAGAATAAGATAGTGATACTTAAATCACTTGACAATTATATTTGAAAGTTTTTAAAAACTGCTAAGGGAATACAGAAGTAGACAAGGAATAAATCTAGAAAGAAGAGATAATTTGTAAAACTTTTGACTAAAAGGAGGTAGCATTTGAATAGGTAACACCCTGGATCGGTTTTAGAAAAATACTAGCTTAATTTTGTGAAGCCATCATCCAAAGTACAAAATCAAACTCACTGCCATCCAGTTGATTTTGACTTATAACAACGCTTTAAAACTGAGCAGAACTTTCCCTGTGGGTGGGTTTCTGAAGCTGTAAATCCAAATTCTTCTACAAACTGGAATAGTAAAAAGAAAGCAAAGGAATTGAAAAAGCCCGACTCATTGAAATATAAATCAAGGTCAAAGAAATATTTTTTACATTTCTTACTACTAGTGGTAGTTGCGTAATTTGTCAACTTATATAGGGGTGTTGTTCAACCTGTCAATCAAGTCACAGCCTGATGGTGTCTCCTTATAGGTATGGCCTTCACATAAGGAGGGCCCTAAAAATCACTCTCACTCACTCACTCATCAATCACTTTCACCATCCTACTGGCTGACCCTGATTGTAATGTGCCCATTGCCAATGGATCCACAAGACTCTGCACTCACCAACCTGGATATCCCTGTAATTCTGTATCTTTGCTTGTGACTGTGTGAGTTTGAATAGAGACTTATGTACCAGTACTGGACATACAGACTGGGTTAGGATGGGATGTTTCCTGTGTCTATAATTACTTCTTGATATGAAAACTCTCTGTAACACATATGTGAGTGCTGCTAGATTTGTCTCTCTAGTCAACCCGGCCTAATACCCTATTTAAACTCAACTGCCTCCCTAAGCAGAACATGTAAGGCATCCACATTTTTTTATTTTATATAAATGCCGCGTATGTTGTTCAGTCTGTGCCACCTTTCTAGCTAAACTACTCTGTAAGAGTAATTTTAAGAATGTATTCATTTTCAACTCCTTTAATCTATTCATGTTACATTTAGCCAATTTTACATAATTATTTTCAAGTTAGTTTGACGTCTATATAATTTCATAATTACACTCATCATAGAGATATAATTTAAGTAGCCATTCAGCTTTAGGTTAGGCTGGCCACACTAATATAAAAGCACAAATACAAAATAATGAGTGATCAAAAAACATTAAAAGTTAACTCTACTATGTACATCACTCAATACATACTTTAACCTGGTTCCTTTCTTCCCCAATTCTAATTGTATTTGCTTAGGTAGTAAACATTGATACCAGTAACTCCAATATAACATTTAAGAAAACCGCTGGCTAGGGCCCAGGGAAACTCAACTCTTGGCCCTTTCAAGCATAGTAGAGTGAGAGGTAGGAAACGCCAACAACATTACCCAAATGAGTGACCTAGTTTTCTATAGGTAAGCTTCACTTTCTGAAAAAGGATAGTGTTTTTAAAAATAACCTAGCATGTGTGGAACCCTGATAAAAATAAACCCTAGCATTTATTGAATACCATGTGCGAGGCACTTAAACCCAACATTTCAATAAAAGCTTAGAAATGAGTGGAAAAAAGAATCCTGGGTGTCTATTTAATCCGACTGGCTATTATCTCATCCTAACACTATTTATTGCACTATACACTTAAGACTCCAGTGGGATGCTGCTTTTCCTACTTCTTATAGTCTCCCCAAAATAAGGAAAATAAAGGATGTGGAAACATTAAAAAAAAATTAAGAAAACCATGTCAACACAGAAAATATAGAAAAGTTAGGACATTAAACTTTCCCAAACCTCTTAAGAATATGGCATTTGGGTTATATATTTACAACTCTACTACTGACAGTAGACTGTATGAAGGGATTCAAAGGGTTTGCGGGAAAATGTAATTAAAATATCATGGCATTTTCCCAATAACCCTTTAAAGCCCCTTGGTATAGTCAGAGGTGCAGAAACACAATAATGTACCTCACTATACTTCTTTTCAAATACGTTTTTCCAGTAGCTTGAGACCTGGGAAGGGGAGGAGGGAACAAGTCACTGCAGATGATCACTTAAAAGGAAATTGAAGTTGAGTGTAATTTACATTTAAAGTGCCATGAACCACCACTCCTACACGTATTCATTACTGTTTATGAGGATGGTTCTCACAGTGATTTAACAAGGCTATAAAAGCATTCTCTTTAACCTTTCGATCTCCCAGCAATGGTGTTAATCAGAGAATCACAAAAACTGGAAGGTAAAAGTGCTACCATGTAAAGGATGCATTTTATAGGTGGAAAAACTAAAGCCTCGAAGGTCAAGTAGCATGCCACAATCATCCTTAGATGAAGGAAGAATAAAACCAGTTCCCAACTTCAAAACTTCCTATCTTCATCCACAGTTCCACTAGTCCCTTTAACCCAAAACTCTCCTCTGGGGCTTTAGAAACTTAACTGCCCCAATTCTGTCTATCTTTTTCCTTTTATTGCTGATTCTTACCCTAACATACCTATCATCAGTGTATGCGCTGTAGTAAACATCTGTGTTCTTTCTCCATTTTTGTTCTTTCCTTCTCAACACTGTATGCAGAGAATGCTCGGATGAAGAATAAGACTACTATAAAAATAAAAGAAGCGCATGTTAATTGGGGTGGGACACCGCAGAAAAGGAGGGTGAGAATGGTTGTACAACTCTCGGGCTGCAGCCAATGGGAATGAAGTGGACATGCAGAAGCTGTTGAAGAGGCCTATGTTTTCCTTCATATACTCTTAACACCTATTTTTTTCATTAAAAAAAAAAAAAAAAAGTCCAGAGCACTAACCTTTTAGGCTGACATCTGCAGTGACCTCTTGCACATATCCAAACAGCAAATCAACAGTGCCTAATGAGACTTGTTACTACCCCTCCTAAAACTGACTTCACTTCCTGGCCTCATCCATTTCATCCTCCCAAAATGTGTCCCTAATGGAATGTGTATTAAGACGAGTCCATACTGAGCTGCTAATCACCAGGTCTGTGGTCAAACTGAGCAGCCACTCAAATGGGAGAAAGACAAGGCTGTCTACTCCTAGAAAGATTTAACCTTTTAGAAACCAAAAGGGGTAGTCTTCCCATCCTATCGTGTAGCTCCAAGTCCAAATAGATGCGATGGCCATGAGTTTTTGAGTTTGAGAGTCCATAAGATCACGAGCCTGTCTAGCTTTCTCTAAGTAATCGTGTACATATCCCAATCACTGTCCCTTCCTTACTTCTGCAATCCTGCCTACAACTACAATATGCCCATCTTACCCCACTCATGCTTTTGTGACACCTTTCCTTGTACTTCACGTACTATTTAAATGGCAGTATCACTGTAAATCCTTGGAAACTATTATGAGCTTATGCTAATGAACTCTCTCATCCAGATGAATTGTCTGTCTTTGTACTAAAACTTAATAAATACCACTCTACAAATTTTATTTAAATATTGGATCTCTTTTCTCCGCTAGAACATATTTGAGGACTAAAGGTGTCCTTTGCCTAAAGCAATGATTCTCAACCAAGGTATGGCGGTCATGTACTTGATGTCAATTTTATGATTGGGAGTGTAGGGGTGGAGTCTAGTGTGTCACTCTGGAGACAGCCAATGAGGGCTCTGTGTGGGCATGGCTTTCTCCTGAGAATTCTGGGAAGTCTCACGGTATTTCCCAATTGGAGAAGAGAGATCTGACTCAGTCTCTGAGACAATGAACTACTGACGAGATGACAGCATGCTGATCAGTCTTTTTTTCTTTCTTTTTTTTCCTCCTATGCTGATCAATCTTGATTCCTGGAGAATGGAGGCGCCAGAGGAGAAGCCACATGGGCTTGCCCTGTGGGGCCAGAGAAGCTACAGAGAGACCCCTGCCAGCGCTGAGTTGCTTCTACTGCCAATGGATACTGGTGATGGACCCTGAGCCCTGGAAATGAGGAGACTCCTGCCAGCACCAAGATGCTTCCACTGCACGTGCTGCTTGAGTCGGAAGGAGACTTTACAGACCGTTATCGGATATATGGCTAATATTGGACTTAGGACTGGATTGGGTTGTCTCAATGTTCCATTCCTCTTGTA
Organism: Nesogale talazaci; assembly: GCA_004026705.1. Classification (NCBI taxonomy): domain Eukaryota; kingdom Metazoa; phylum Chordata; class Mammalia; order Afrosoricida; family Tenrecidae; genus Nesogale; species Nesogale talazaci. The sequence goes on from PVJH01006039.1 coordinate 20,931, forward strand.
TATAAACCTTTTCCATATATCCATATATGTCAATGAATTTGTTTCTCTAGTCTACCCAACTAACATAAAAGGAAAAGAACATAACTCAGGCTAGAAGGGATTTGCTATACTGACTAGCAAATGCTCCCCAAATGCCTTAGAAAACAATGGGTGTAATAAAGGTGTGTTACAAAGCAGAGACACGTATGGAGAAATAGTATGGTCAAGGTGGTACAGAGGTAATGCAATAATAAACCAGGAAAAATGTTACAGATAAATCTAGGGGGGTTGGACTTTATTCTGTGAGCAAAAATGAGCCTATTAAATGTGAATATTTTGTTGTTGATGTGATTTTTTTTTAATATTAAAGAGAATTACAAATGTGATCTAAACTTCAGGTAAGTATTTCTCGCAGGATAAAACTGAAGCATGGGCAAAAGATGAGAGAACAGAAGCAAGATTTCCTTATCCAAATAATAGTGAGGGCCTGAATTTAATCAGTAAAGATAGGAAGAGGAGGAAATGGATTAACCTTGATGGAAGCTCGGCCGTAAACAACATAGGAAGGTAGCGGTACCTAGAAAAGTGAACAACGGTTCCAAGTTTGGGACTACATAGTGGCATGTGGCATGATTTTGAGATGATTACCCAATACATATGACAATATTTCTTGCAAAATTAAAAGAACCAATGACGTGTATCATTGCAATGAGTTGCTGCCAAGTATATTACAACTTGTTCGTGGATGTGTCTCGTTGGCTCTGGCTAGGCAGTGGCAACCCTTTGGGCCCAGATTTGCTTGTTCTTATGGGGGTCTTCTGGATTCTCCTTATCAGCACTGTGGTTCAGATACACCAGTTATTCTCAGGTCTTTCTTATGAGTTGCGCAGTTTTCATGTGTGCATGGCATGACTAAGAGAGTCATGTCTTGAGCAGGTACACTTTGTCCTTCAAGTTGTTCTCTGCTCTTTTAACACTTATGTGGTCTTTTGCTGTGAATTTACCCAGTGGGATGTATTGCTTGATTGCTAGACTGCTATTCCCAGGAGCACGGATTATGGATTTGAACAAAATGAAATCCTTGACAATTAAAAAGTTTGCAACTTATGGCAACCCTGTGTATGCAGAGAACTGCTCTACTGAGTTTTCAAGACTGAACCTCCAGAAGAGAACTGCCAGGCCTTACTTCCAAGGTGCCTCTGGTTAGGCTCCAAATCATTGACTTTTAGGCTCTTGTAGTTGTCACGGTAGGTACTGTCGAGTCAGTCCCCAAGCATAGTGATCCATGTACAACAGTAGCAAGTACTACATGATCCCGCCCTGTCTTCACAATTGTGCTGTGTTTGAGCCCACCGATGCAGCCACGGTTCAGAGCAGCACTTAACCCTTGTGCATTCATGGTAGTTACTTGAATTCCTAGTACTCTGAAGAGTCTTCAGGGAGGCAACACCAAGAAGAGAAAGATCAAGGATAAGACTTTACTGTTGACTTATTAGGAGCTCTAGTGTATTACCAGTCACTCACCAGCCTTGTGTGAGACGCTGGCAGAATGAAATAAACTTATGAGCTTCAGTTCTTTGGAATTTAAAAACCTTTATCATCAACTGTAAAAAAGAGGTATATTAATGAAGAAACTGAAGAATTCTATTAACAGCTTGAGTCTGAATTGAGACCCTAAGACTAGTTATTTCCAATACACCCTTCACTGAATATTATCCAACAATGGTTGCACCAGAACATTGACAGGGAACTGCCAGAAGTTCAGGCTGGATTCAGAAGAGGATATGGAACAAGGGATATTATGGTTAATGTCAGATGGATCTTAGCTCAAAGCAGAAAATGCCATAAATGGGTCTACTTGTGTTTCACTGACTATGCAAAGGCTTTCAACTGTGTGGATCATAATAAACTGTGGATAATCTTGAGAAGATATCCATACTAAACTATAGATAATTCTTAAGAAAGGAATTTGAGACACTTCATTGTGCTCATGAGGACCTTTTTACATGGATTAAGAGACAGTGATGAAAACAGAAAAAGGAAATACTACATGGTTTAAAATCCAGAAAGGTGTACATAAGGGTTGTAGCCTCTCATACTTATTCAATGTGAATGCTGAGCAAATTATCACAGAAACTGTATTTTATGAAGAAGAACGTGGCATCGAGTTTGGAGGAAGGTTACCTTGCTTGCTAAAAAGGAGAACTTGAAGTACTTTGCTGATGAAAATCAAAGATTGTAGTCTTCAGAATAGATTAAGACTCGATGTATAAGATGACTAAAATCTTCATAACTGGACCAATAAGAAACATGATAAGTGGAGAAAAGTTGGAAGTTATCAAAGATTTTGTCTTGCTTGAATTCACAATCAATGTTCATAGAAATAGCAGTCAGATCAAAAGATGCCTCAGAAACAGTTCAACCTTAGGCTCATTATGAACTAATCTTCATGCTTTTTTCCCCAGTATTTAATTCAGTACACCTAAGTACACATTAACCCAGCAGTTTTCAAGCAGTGGGTCACGACCCCTTTGGAAGTTGAACAACCCTTTCACTGGGGTGCCTGATTCATAACAACAGCAAAATTACAGTTATGAAGAATCAACAAAAATAATTTTATAGTGGGGGGGGGGTGTCACCACAGCATGAGGAACTGTATTAAAGGGTCGCGGCATTAGGAAAATTGAGAACCACTGCCCTAACAGTGGTAGTCCTCATTCCTTCTACTATGTCCATTTTATGAAAAAGGAATTCTTATGAACCATTCCCCAATCCTCTATTCAATAACAAATCTCCCCTTTAGGCTACTTCTAGTCCCTGCAAGGTTTCATTACTTTATTTATCATTGTAAACTGTAATAATTCTAGTAAACATTCTTTAAAAGGGATAACACATTCTCATTTTTATTTTCCCAGTATTTAATTCAGCATTTGGTATATAAGCATTCAGTTGAATGTTTGTTTAGTTTAACTCAAGTGACCAATTAAGCAAAATATGTATAACCTAACTAAAAAGTAGGGACCAAAAACTATTATTCATAGCTGCACCATTCATTAGATAACCTTTCTGCTGTTCTAAGTATATAAATAGATAAAAATGCATCATCTTTTTTATTCTCACTAATGGAAAAGTCAGAAGCCAAAAGGTTGGCATTTTAAACCCACCAGTGTCTTCATAGATGGAAGATGCAGCAGTCAGCGTTCACAAAGATTAATTAAGCCTTGGAAATCCAAGCGAGCAGTTCTACTATGTCTAGTAAGTCACTAAGAGTTGGGATCCCCTCTGCTGAGCCCCGGTGGCGTAGTGGTTGTGCGCAGGACTGCGGCCCACTGGGATGGAGGTTCAATTCCGGCTCCCAGGAGCAAAGGCTGGGCCTCCTACTCCCACCACCTGAGGGCAGTGATGCCTTAAAAAAAAAAAAAAAGAGTTGGGATCCCCTCAATGGCCATGAGTTGAAGGGAACACTGATAATCTAAGACAACACTCAACAACATATTTTTAAAACTCTATGTGGATGACATTTCAATACAAGTGTATCCATGTTCTAGGCACTCTTTGAATGCATCTGTTGTTTTTAGGTGCCATCAACTCCTCTCAGAAAGGGACTACATGCATAACAGGGACAGAGCAGAACCTTGCCCACCCTCACGCCATCCTCACAACACCTCTTATGTTTGAACCCACCAGGGCAGGCACTGTGTCAATCAATCACGTGGGGAGAGGGAGGGGTCCTTCCTCTCGGGGCCGACCCTCTTTTCACTAAATACAATGTCCCTCTCCCAGGACTGGACTCGTGACAACATGCGCTCACATATAAGAAACATTTAAGGCCGTACTCCTTCCAAGATACTTTTGGCTTTATCTTGTGGCAATTGACGGTACGTCCAATATTCTTCACCAACACCATAATTTAAACGCATCAGTTCTTCTCCAGTCTTTCTTGTTCAATGTACACCTTTCGCACACATAGGAGGTGAATGAATAAGTGAAATACCATGGCTTGGGTCAAGTGCCTCTTTAGTCTTCAATATCTCATTATGTGGCACTCCGACCTATTATTTTAGATAGTGACTATGTACCCCATCCACCTTCCTTTGATGCTACTTCAAAACCATTCATTATTTTGCTGTGGAATCCTGCAGTATTACAACTTGAGGATATCTTTTCTTTCCATTTTCATTTCTTGCAGCTGGAAATATCTTTGTATATTCATTATAACTGATGACTTCCAATTTTCCTAATTTCCAAATTTCCTGTCTTTTTGAGCTACCCTTTGAAATTCCTTTTACTTCATGCCTTCCATTTGTTACTCTCTGATCAAGAACAGCTATTTTGATCTTTTTGTTTCTTATCTTTTTAATGATCTTCTTTGTTCATCTACAATGTTCTTGATATCAATGAGCTGATCGATCAGGTCTTCTGTCATTAGGGCTTGATTCAGCAAATTTGTTCTTGAGATGTTCTCGGAATTCACATGGGAGAGACTCAAGGTTGACGTTGTGAGTTTCGTGAACTTGTTTTAATTTTCAACTTCAACCTGAACTTACACAGGAGCAATTGGCAATTTGTTCCACAGACAGCTGCTAGTCTTGCGTTGGCTCAGGACAGTGTCTTCAACATCTTTTCCTAAAGATGTAATTAATTTGAGTCCAATATATTCCATCTGGCAAAGTCTACGTGTACAGCTGGCATGGATGTTGTTAAAGAGGTATTTGCAATGAAGACATCACTGGTGTTACAAAATTCTATCATGTTACCTCCACTTTCATTTCAATCACCAAGGTCATGTTTACCAACTACTGTTTCTTCCTGCTCCCAATGTTTGCATTCCAATTACCAAGTATTATCAATACATCTTAATTGCATGCTTGATCAATTTCAGACTACAGAAGTTGGCAGAATTCAATTTCTTCATTACTAACTTTTGCGATTGGTAGGTAATTTTTTTTGGGAGGGGGGGCATCACTGCTCTCTGGTGGTTGTGGGAGCTACCCAGCGCTGCTCCTGAGAACCGATGCTGGATTTGAACCGCCAAGCCCGCAGGCCGCAGTCCCACAGTCAACCACTTACGCCACCAGGGAAGAGCCCCCGATTGGTAGGTAATTTTTAACAAGTTTTAGTAACTGGATTTCCTTTTTTCCCCAAAGATATCATTCTATCACAGATAGCATTATACTTCAAGATTGTTGTCCAACAATCCAAAATGGCCGATGGCAGTTCATTTCAGGTCACTAACACCTAGGATATCTATTTTTATGTGTTCCATTTAATTTTTGATGACTTCCAATTTTCCTAAGTACAATCTTCATATACTCATTTTAATTATTTTGAGTCATGAGCACATTAAGCTCTATTAAACCCTACTGATGTTGAGAGTATTCTGACTCCTAAGGGCCCTTTAAGGCAGAGATTTTCTCCCATAGGTTTTCCAAGTTATAAATCTGTACAGAAGTAAATTAACACATCTTTGTCTCAAGGAGAAGCTAGTGAATTTAAAGCTCTGACATCATGGTTAGCAGCCAAGCATTTTACCTCCTTGCCACCAGATCTTCTTTAAACTACACACTGCCAGGCTAAGCGTTCACCTGCTAGCCACAAGACTGGAGAGGAAACCCCCAGCCACAAGAGAAAGATCAGGCTGTCTGTTCCCATAAAGACTTGCAGCCTTGACAGGAGCCTGTGGCATAGGAGGTTACAGACAGGCTGCTAGCCACAAGAGTCACATCCTTGGAAACCCAATAGAGGGTTACTATGAACTAAAATAGACAGGATTTGAGAGAAGGGGGTTTCTCAGGAAGAACATTTTGTCTTCTCAAAGTCCTCATTACCAAGAAGAAATATACAATTGAATTGATTAAAAATAGTCTGTCGCTGAGCCCTGGTGGTTGTGTGCAGAACTGCAGTCCACTGGGTTGGGGGTTCAAATCCAACAGCAGCTCTCAGAAGCAAGGCTGGGCCTCCTACACGCACCAGAGGGCAGTGATGCCAAAAAAAAATAGTCTGTCATAGTAGTGAAAGTGGTTAAGAAGTATTTGGGTTTCAAGATTGATTTTTGGCTTGGAAGTATAGTGCGCTTATAACATCAATAGCAAACACTGGAGACTTTCAGAAAATAAGCAGTGGTTTGAATAAAAGTTACCATTAAGATAACGACAGGATCTATTGCTATACATTTCATAAACTAGCTAAAAATTGATCACTCGCTGACCCCTGGTGGCGTAAGTGGTTGAGTGTGGAACTGCGACCCATGGGCTTGGCTGTTCAACTCCTGCGGCAGCTCTCAGGAGCAGCACTGGGTAGCTCCCACGACCACCAGAGGGCAGTGATACGCCCCCCCCAAAAAAAAATTTTTTTTGAAAAAATTGATCACTCAACACTTTCTAACTAAAGAACACAATGTATGAATCAAGGTCACATCAAAAACAAAGGAGCATAAAACTTTCCTGGACTTGAAGCTTACAAGTTATTATTACTATGAAAGAACACATTTCTGAAATCATGAAGAAATGTCCTAGAAAATACCACATTTTCAAACAGGCATATAACAGACTCTTCCTCACTTAGCCTAATTTACTGTTGATTGCATATTCTTGTACAGTTGCTATATTCAAGAACTCTACTTCAGAAAGACTACATCCAATTAGTACAATAATGTGTCTAATAAAACAACAAAGCTTCAAGATCATAATTACTATTAGCAACTTTATATCCTCAAAAGAATCACTAAAACTTTAATATTTAAATATTTAGTGATTTAAATAATTCTGGTCTCACATTCTAAGAAGGCAACTAATATTCATTTAGATCACTACTGACAAAGTGTTCGGTCCTACACGGGGTACTCTCATTTACTGCTCACATTCTTAATTACTCTTTGAAGTTATTATCTCTTTTTTTCAAATGGCGATAAGGTTTGAGCAAGGTCAAGCAGCTTGACTCAAATCACCCCAACACGATATATCACAGCTGAGATTACAACCCAGAAGCATTTGACTTCAAGTCTGATACTAGAGATTGATTATAATGATCAAACTGACCAGAATCTCTATCAGACACCAAACTTTGTTAGAGAGCTATTGTGTCAGTCCGGGTAGACTAGAGAAAAACAAATTCATAGACATGCATAAACCTTAATGGTAAGGTTTATATACAAGAGGAATAGGACATTAAGAAAGCATCCCAACCCAGTCCAGTTCAAAGTCATAAGTCCCACATTAGCCCATATGCCCCACACCAGTCTATAAAGTCTCCTTCTGACTCACGAAGTCACAGGCCTGTGGGTGCAGAATCCCGGCGCTGGGTCTCCCCCTGGCTCCTTGCTTCCAGGGCTCAGGGTCCTTCAACAGCATCTGGTAGTGGTAGAAGCAATTCAGCGCTGGCAGGGCTCCGCTGGCAGGGCTCTCCACGTGGCTTCTCCAGCTTCAGAGGTCTGGTTACATCAGGATAAGGCCATGTGGCTTCTCCTCTGGCTCCTTCAGCTCCTCAGACCTTGTCTTGTCCGTAATTCATCGTCTCTGAAACTAACTCCACACAACTGGGGAGATAGTTTTTCATCTCCACGAGGGAACTATCGCAAGATTTCCCAAAAGTCTCAGGAGAAAGCCATGCCCACATAGAGGCCTCAATGGCTATCTCCAGATTAACAAGCGGGACTCCATCCCTACATCTCAATCATGAAATTAAGATAAGCACATGACTGCCACAGCTATACAATGAATTTCTCAAAAACTACATAGGCATAATCAGAATGAGAGTGGAAATACTGCCCTAGCACTCACAGAAAGTTTCAGGTACCGGAATGTTATCTTTTCACACACTGCAATGCAATCCACAAACAGCTGCCCTTCAGCTGCAACCCAGACTGCACTTTGGTTTCCAAATGATCACTCTTCAGTCCCTCATGAACATTCAGCTTTCTTTAAGAAATGAAAGGTCAGAATAACAATTTGTTTAAGCAGTCCAATGCAAAAATTCAGTGCCATCCAACTCCTAACGCTTCTTCTGTGCGAGTGATAAAGGATGAGCGAGCTCTTGCAGGCTTGTGAGCTCACGCACATGGTGATGGAGCAAGAGCCCGGAGAAAGATGAGGGTTTCTGCTCCTGTAAATAATGGGAGTCACAGAAACGATCCAAGTTTGCTGTGAGTGGTAATCAACACAATGGCAGTGGGCTCTGGGTTTGGGTATCACAATATAACGGATTCTAAAGCAGATCACTCTCTTTTAAACGTCCTCAACAGTGTTCAGATGGGAAAACTTCATAACGTGCATGGAACAATGGATTGACAATGAAATTTTTTCCACAAAGTTTTTTGAAGCTCCCTTGAATGACATCGAACTCTGTGTCCTCTATTGCCTTTACAAGGAACTTCAACAAACTATGTCTATTTTATTCCAAACTGAAGTATGTCTTGTCCGACAAACAGAAATAGCACTTTCTATACTGTGGGCATAATCGGTGTTTACTAAACACTTAAAGCATTTTAAACAGAAAAAATGGCATTAAAGAAAATTTGTACATAAGCTCTTTTAGAATCCAAGTTAGAGACTAATCAGAGAAGTCACTATACAGTTGCTCGGCAAATTTCAATTCAAAACACAGCTTTAGCTTCTTTTCAGCACCATATCAAAGCAAATTCTTAATGAGCAAATTCGATTCAAAAGCTGGAACTGCTCTTTCACCTGAGCCTAAAAAACACATGCTCTAAAATGTAAACTAAATCACTAATAAACTGCACCTGTGAGAAAGCTGGACCGCCAACTTTTCAGCTCCAGAGGAATTATGCTTATTTCGTGAGGAAATATGCCTCAAAATCATTTCCACCTGTGTTTATCTCTATCTGTATGAATAGACATCCGTGTATATTTCAAATGTGCTTTACACACAGTCTCCATGGTCAAGTGCCCAAGCTGCTGTACAAAGGTAAAAAGCCTTCCACCTTCTACGCTGTCTCAACACCTATTTCCTGAAAAACGTTCCAATGTGATGCAGCGATGACTGATGGCCATTTTGGAAACTCTTCCGCCTGGCAACGGCCAAATCCAGTCCACGAATTTCTCGGAATAAAACTCCTCCCTTTGAAGTCTTCAGACCAAAGAGGTACTCACTTAGCCGCTGAAGACTCGCCCTCCGGTTAGAGGCATCTTACATGGCGAGCTACCCGACCCAACAAATGCAAATGACCGGACGACGCGTGAAGCTGCGGGCAAGCCTGTAAATAACAGGAATCACGGCAAGTTCCCATGGGGATCACAAACACTTTCGTTACCAAAGATTCTACGATAGAATGTTTACGAGGGCTCTGTTGGGACTGGGCTATTTCTCTCTCTCTCTCTCGACTTCCGAAGGTGATCTTCGGATCCTCGGAAGCCCCTGGCTGCCCTCCTAAAGCTGCCGCCGGTGGGAGGGGAGACTCGGTCGGCAATCAGGCGCCCGGCGCCGGGGTACCGCGGGAGGGAGAAGAAAAGCCTCGCCGGCGACTCCCCCAGCTTCCCCGAAGCCTGAGCCACTCAATCCCGGTCCGACGACTACCGGCGGCGCGCGGGGTTTCACCCAGCGTCGGGCTGTAAACAAACCCATCGCCACTGCAGAAGGTAAACAATGAACCTGCAGCAGGCGGAGGGGGCGGGCTCGGCCAACTCCGGTGCCGCCGGCCGCCCGGCCCGGGGGAGCCGCAGCAGACCCCGGCCGCAGCAGACCCCGCCGCCGGCCTCCCCGGGGCGGTGGGGGACAGAGCCGAGTCGTCGCGCGGCCACGGAGAGCCGAGCGGCTCCGGCTGCTGCTCCGGGGGACCGGGAGGGCAGGATGTGGTCGCGCTTCCCTCCAACATCCTCTCGCAGCCCCAAGAACAGCCTCGACCTCCCTGCGGCCACCCCCAGGAGTCGGCGGCCCCGTCTCCGGGAGGGGGGGGGGGAGAGGAAGGGGGCGTCAAACGGCCCGCACCCCCCGCCCCGCCTCGGCGGTCTGGACCCCCGAAGGTCCCGGGGAGGCGGCTCGGGGTTCGGGCGGCCGGCGCCGGGAAGGGGGATGGGTCCGGCGAGGCGGCCCCGGACTCGGCTCCGGCGGGCCGGCAGGCGGGGCTCGGCTTCGGCCCCCGGCAGCCCCGCCGGAGCCGGGCGCGGCCCGCGGCCCCCCGCCCCGGCTCCTCCCCAGCAGCGCGTCCCCGCCGGCGCCCCGTGTTACCTCGGGTCAGATCCAGCGGGACGTTCTCCTCGCCGCTGTCATTCCGCCCTGCGCGAAACAGACACACAGCCCCAGTTAGCATTCGCTCGCAGGCCGGCGCCGGTCGCCCCGGCTCCGGCCGCCGCCCCGGTGCCTTCCCCCCCACCCCGGGCCGGGGGTGGGGGTGGGGGGAGGCGAGGGCCCGGGAAGGCGGGCGGCGGGCGGCGGGGGGCGAGGGCTGCGGCGGCGGGCTTACCTCGTATTCGGAGATTCTTCAGCGAGCGGCCGCGGCCGATCGCCGCCATATTGACGGGTCTCAGTCACAACACCGGAAACCTCGCCCGATCGCGCGAGAACCCCTTCCCCTCCCCGCGCGCCGCGCCGCGCCGCGCCGCGCCCGCCCCCCGCAACCCTACCCCTCCCCTCCCCTCCCCGGAGGGCCGCTCGGCCCCCGCGGGCCGTGGCTTCGCTGGCGCTCCGCGGAGGGCGCGCTGCCGCGGCGGGAGGAGGAGCACGCGGCGGCCCGGCCAGCTCTCGGAGCGTGCGCCCGCCGCCAGGGAGGGGGCATTTCCCACGAGGGGAATCCCAGGGAGGCGAGGCGGCCGCGTGGGGAGGATGCTGCCCCGGCCGCTGCCGTGGAGACCGTGCGGGCCGCGCGCGGGCCAGCCGGCAGGAGGGAGCCGAGATGCGGCCGGCGGCCACCTGCCGAAACCGCCCTGGCCCGGCCCCCCGTGTTGTTTTCCTGCCCGGACCGAGACCAGGCGGCTTTTTTAGCCTTCCGTGCCGTGCAAACGACGCCTACCCCCCAAACTCATCACCCAAAAGCCAGTGCACGGCACAGCCTTGACCTCTTTGGTCCTGCCAAGGGAAGGCGTAGCAAACTCTGTTTGCAGCCCTTCCCCTGGACACCTCACCAAGGCTGAGCCTTGCACTTGATCTTCAAACGCACGCCGAGCCGGGAGAGCTGGAGGGGATTGGGCGGCGCTTTTGCTCCCCACCGCCTCTTGCAATAGGAAGCACCGCGCGGTCAAGAGCCGGGCGCCCAGGTGGGGGTCCCAGCGGCGGCATTATCCCCGGGCTCCGGGAACCCCGCTGGCCACCGGAGGGTGGACGGTGCCCCGCCCGGAGCCTAGGAGGGGCTGCAGTCTTTTCTGTCCCTGCCGCTGTTAAGCTTGCAGTCAATGAAGACGATGCAGATTGACATTTTCAATACCGAAACCTGCTAAATAGGACAAGATTTGGTCAAACGAACCCCTGACACCGCAACTTAAAGCCAGTTCATTTGGAAAAAAAAAAAAAGGCGAGCATTCGCTGGGCGCAACTTTGAGCTTTCTCTCCCCTATTCAGCTTTTTGGTTTTCTAGGCGGAGACTGGAAGTTCATTGAAAAGACTTTTCCCCTGAACCACCTCTCTTCCTCCTGCCCCCAGCTCCCAGTTAATAAATGGCCCTGGATTCTTTCCTCGTTCCTTCGTGCTTCTTGTTTATAAAAATCGTTGTTGGAGGGTTTTGCTGTTTAAAATGGTGAAAAAATTGGAAGCACTTCCATCATCAAAAGTAGGGAAATGGTTATATAAATTATGACCGTTATTAAAAATGAGGGTGTACAAGTGTAGTAACTTTTTAAAAATAATTTCATTGGAGGGTTAACAATTTTTATAGGAAATAATGTTCATGACATTAAGCCATGCAGGAAATAACAAAGATGTTATCCTCTTTTTATAAAATCTTAGACTAGGAAGTTAAAAATACATTTTATAAAATATGCTTTTATAGATGTCCATGCATAGAAAAAGAAGAAAAACTGTACACCAAATATTAACTCGTTTTCCCCCTCGGTTGTGGAATTCAAGAAGCCTGTTTTTTCTTGTTTGCTTTTCAAATTTTCTATAATTATTATGTAAAATAAATTAAAATTTTCATAGCTAAGATAAAAGCTGCATGGAGTAGCATTATGAGGAAAATAAGATAGAAACAGCTTCCTTTGGGCATAACCTCTGTCTATATTCCAGGCCCTTCTTCCAGGTCTGCATTTAGTTATTCATTGCTGCTACTGCACTCTGATTCAAGGGTGCAGTGTTTAGAGCGCTTTAAAGCAATGTTTCCTAGTCCTGTGAATTAGCAGTCCAATAACAACTAATGGGCTCCCTCTTTTACAGTGTGTTGAAAACTAATCTAGCTACTGCTTAAATCTCAAGTCACCAAACTCGAAGTCTGGTCAGCACATTAATTTCTTTGTTTCTGTTTTTCATATATTTCGTCCTCTCTAGATTACACATTTCACTATTTTAGAACAATTCAGATCAGTGGGAATTCTACCAGATTCATACAATTGTTTCAATCATGTACGAACTTTTTGTCCAGTCGTTTCATGTCTGTACCCTGAATTAACTCCATCCTGAGGCAAATTCACTTTCTCTTTCAGACCTTCGTGACAATTCAGTACAACCGATCTGCTTTTTAATAAAGCATTTAATGTACATGAGAACCTTAATCTGATAGCTTTTTCTTTTAACATGTTCTTTAAAAATCATTATTCAATTTTTGGTATGTCTTCTAGCTGGTAGGGGCTGGGGGCCAGGGGAGAGGAAGACCATTTTTCTTTAAGCTGATAAAGAAAGTGGTTTTCCTTATTTACTATTTCAGGCATTTAAGTGGCCAAATTTGCTTTGAGGGTGAAGGGCATTTCTGATAATAAGAACTTGTTCTTAGTGTTTGTAAATAGCAACCCACTAGGAAACAAGATTTAAGGGAACAGATCTATTTCAGTAAGGAATACATTTCACACTATTGCTTGCTTTTGAAACAATAGTTTTGACCCTTGGGAGCTGGTTATTTGTTTTAACCCCTAAGTTGTTTTCTGAGAAATGTACCAATACCCCTTCACTTTCCCAAACTTATTTTTCTTGCTTATTTTAGCCCATCTTATGGCTTACTCAAGAAGTCATGGTGACATAGTCAACTGTTCGGCTGCCGCCCCAAGGTCTGAGGTTCCAATCTACCAGCCTTCTTCCCCAGGGAAAAAGAGAGCAATCTGCTTCTGTAAAGATTTACAAACTCGAGGACCCTCTGAGGCAGTTGTGCTCTGTTTCCCAGGGTCTCTGGATGCCAGAGAAGAGCATCAGCAACAAGTCTGGGTTTTGCTCATTTGTGTGCTTCCTGCTTCTCGCATGTACCAGGTCATTTTGATTCTGATCTGCCCATTAAGAATGTTGCTTCCTCTTCTAAGTTTTCATTTCCCAACGAGGTTTCGTTTGCACCATTTATGAATGTCTTTCCTTATCCATTCAGTCACTGGGGGCAGGGTATGTACAAAAAACATTTACGGTATGGCATATTCTTCTAAAAGACAACCGGCTTGATTTCCAAGATGAAATGACTCCATTTGATCCTCACTCTGGATTCTGGTCTCTATCCTGTCAGGCACAGTTGGTAACTCAACTTGTAAACCTTGTTTTATCAGTTTCAGATGCAGTCACAATGTGATAGCGTTGAACAGAAACAAAAGCCTTGCCAAAACCGTAGTTCCTTTTTATCTTTCTTCCTTGTTTACATAAGTCTCTGAAGATACAGCAAGTCGAAATCCACACATTTGGGGTCAGTATTTTTTCATAACTTTTCTTCATAGTTAAACCACAAAGCTAAGATTTAGATCAAGGCCATTAAATTGACAGGCAGTGGACTAAAGGAAACAGATATTATAATAATCCGACACAGGTCTGTTTATGAAAGTTTAGCCTTGGTCACAGAAGGAAGTAGCCTCCTAGTATTTCCCCTTTAAATTTTAACCCATCTCCAAAATTCTCAGACCTCTCATATCCTCTATGAAAATGATTTTGAATGAAGAATAAGCCTCAGGATAAGTTTATGCAAGAAGAAGATACCTCTATATTCATAAAATAAAACCTGGAAGAGTATGTGCTAAAATTTTAGGGATTTTCTCTGCATGCTAGATTTTGAATGAGTTTTCCTTCACAATTATTCTTAATGCATTCCTACTGCTTTTGTGTAATTTTTCTTGATTAAGAAAACTACTTTAGAGAAATTGTATTGGCTGTCCTAAGTCAAAATTATAAGCAGTTGGTTCTAACAATAATCTGTGAAGTTTGATAGAAGCTGTCATATGTGTGCATCTCATCATTTAAAAAGAAAAAAAGAACATTTGAGTATTTACTGAACCATAAAATAAAAGGATGAAATAAAAAATGCAAAAGATAACATTTAAGTTCACTTTATCAAGGGAATAAATAAATGCAATAAGGCAGAATATACTTCATCATTTTTAATGTTTTGGTTAAGTCCTCTATAATATAGCAATGCGAAAGTCTAGGGATAACTAAGAAGGATTTTCATGGCTATTAGATATTAACTAAATACAAAGTTAAATCATGATAATATAATTTTTCATACCATCTACCAATTATATAAATATCAAAAAATATATTTGATTTGTAAATTATCCATCTGCCCTAATGGCAATCAACTTATCTTGTCTACCAGAAGGGTTGTTGTATATAAATTTTTAGACGATCCTTTCAAGATGATTTCAAAACTTACTACTGGTAGTATTTTTAAGCATGTTAACAAATCCTGTTTGTGAAAATTTTGAGTGTTTTTATGTAGGCTTTTATAGGCTTCATATTTATATTTTTAATTGCTTGTAGGGAGGAAAAGTCACAAAAATAAAGAGTATTCTATATGTTCTCTTACTAGTATGAGTTTCTGGTGAAAAATGTAACTTTATTAACTACCTCTACCATCTTTACCTTGAAAGGAAAGGTTAGATTTACTTGTATAAACATTTTGGTTTTTTATAATATCTGAGATATTTATTCTAAGCCTTCAGTCGTCATGAGAAATTAAAGTAAATGTTTGCTACTATATAAATACTAAACATCTGCATGATATCTAAAGACTTTTATTCCCTGTCTCGGCTATTAATTGCTGCTACACTAGAAATACCACAAGTGGATAGCTTTAGCAAAGAAATGTATTCTCTCACTGTTTAAGGGCGTAGAGTCCAAATTCAAGGCACTTGCTAACAGAAAAGATTTCCCTGTTGACTCTGGAGGGCCATCCTCTGCCTCAAGCATCTGGGGACCTGGGTTCCCTTGAAGAGCACCATGTGTCCCACGGTCAATCTTTTCATGCCTCTAGGAGGCTCACAGCACAGTCCCAGATCCAAAGGAAGATATAATCTTACAATATAGTGAATTATTTAATAACGTTCTTCCAGTCAAGCCAGGGTTACTAGCACCAAAATGTTGCCTTTGTTTTCTTAATGGACCTGGGTAAAAAATTGACGAAAGATGCTGGTTGGATCACCTGATTCAGTTGTGAATGAGTGTTAACAGTGTGGATTTTGAGTGCCATCCTGCTGGGTATAAAATGAACCATCCGAGAAGCTGGAAGTAGGGATCTTACTACCAGCAAGACTGAAGTGCCAGGATTGCAGCCTGCCTTTGGACCGCAGTCTATGCATTGAACCTCCTTCATTGGGGAGACAGCTTTGACACCAAAATAGCAACAGGAATGGGAAAAGCAGAATCACGAGCATGAGAGAGAGTGGCCGGCTTCCTCACCACAGAATAAAGCAAAGCTGACTGGCCTGGGGGAAGAGAGTGAGCTGTGGAATGAGATGCCTGGTGGCACTTAATTAAGGGAGCTGGTTTTACTGACCCACAGGGCTGGGCCTGAATGCCTTTGGGTTGAGGCATGCCCTCTGAGCATTTATTGACAGCCCTACAAGAGTTCTCTAACAGTGCCTCATTAGGGTAGAAGCCAGACGAAGCGGCTGAGAACCAAAGAGGCCTGCCTTTCAGGTACGGCAGAGAAGAAATTGTCCTGATTGAACAACTGTTTCCTGAGCCTCTCCCCTGAACTGCAACCTGTCAACTCCATAAACCCTATAAGCACCAGCCTTGTCTGTGAGATTGGTGTGACCACTGCGGTGAGTTATTGAAGCCAGCCGAGAAGTAGAACATTCATGGCAGGGATGACATCTCAGAATTGGTTAGAAGGTTGGAGGGGACAACATGTCTGATCTCCGCCTCACAAAAGCCTTGGGCGGCTTATGCTGCTGCTGATTGTCCTTAGCCCTGGTGTAGCCAGCGAAACTTAGATGCCACCTGCGTGTACGCGCATCGTTCTTTTTTTCCAAACCCGATCCTGCAGATGGTATCCTGCCTCATTCACATTGTTGTTGTTGTTGTTAGATTGGGTCAGTTCCGAGTCCTGTACAACAGAACAAAGCACTGCCCAGTTCTGCTTGCCGGTTACAGTCCTTGGTGTGCCTGAGTCCATTGTGCCGTCCCTGTGCCAATCCCTCTTTAGGTATCTTCCTCTTTGTCACTGACCCTCCGTTTTAACCAAGCATGTCTTCCTTCCCCAGGGACTGGTTGGTCCCTCTCATAGCATGACAATAGACATGGAGATGAAGTCTCAGCCTCCTCCCAGCCTGAGTTCTGGGACAGCCTCTTCTCCTGTCTCCTGAGCCCCATGAAGGTTAGCATTGACAGCAGCTAGGACGATTTCATCAGCGCACCAAGGTGGAGGGTAATCACATGGTACCGAGAGTCACGGCCTCACTGGAGGGGACCTCTCATTTGAGGGGACACAATTCCATCCATAACACTCTCTTCTCCTTTCAAGGTGTGTAAAAGTTTAACCATATTTTAAAGGTAGGTCTACACAGTATTGCCATAGGTGGTATTAGTTCTATACTTCTCCCTGGATTTCTTTTTTTATTTCAGTGAAAACAGTAGCTTCATTAGTTGTTTTTGGGTTTTTTTTGGTAAAACACTTTTCCTAGGTAAATCTATGGGAATTGCTTCTTCATTTTATTCCACTAGACTTACAGAAGGTGTCACAGGAATGCTCTACTTTGGGATTGCAGGGGGAAATTTGATAACCTAATGGGATACTTAATGTATCTGAGGGCTGACATTGCCTGAATGGATGTTATGCAACTCATGGCTGTATTTTAAATCCTTCAGCTTTCCTTATTCGTTGCTTGGTAAGTTTCTTTTAAAGCCACACGTTTCTTTTGTGAGGAATTGTTTATAATCTACACCTTGTAGCCATTTAACTGGATATCGTATATGGTCATATACCAAAGTGGAAAGAACTCCTGGGGAAGTGTTTTCAATCCCTCTGCGTTATTGAATCACCACTCTTAGTTGATGGTGCCTCTTTAGTCAAGAAGTGATAACTTCAGTGTTAATCTGTATAACTATGTAATAATCTGTATGGTAAGTGTCAGTCATTTCATTTTCTGGGTCCCCTACCCCTTTGTCTTTGTCTCTTTTCTTTCTCTCTCTCTCTCCATGCCCCCCCCCCCCCTCCCCAAATCCTCTACCGAACATTCTGAAAACATAATAGCACTTTGAAATCATGGTGGAAAACAGTGAGTATCTAGAAAACAGGCAAAAATTCAGAGAGCAAATGCCAATAGCAATACGGAGATCTGAAAACAAAGCTACGATTGCCCGGTAGAGAAGAACATGGGACGACTGCATTAACCTAAGGTTTTCCCGAAATGGGCTAATGAGGACCCAGGTGGGGAGCACACCCTGGCTTCCAGTAGAAGCAATTACAAATTTTTTCAGACAAAAGCATACACTTGAGCAGCTCCTAGGAACTCCACAGGTTAAAAATCAAAGAAAAAAAAAAAAGCTCTGGCTAAAAACACCATCCAATTCCTTACAGAAAAAACATCGTGAGTAAGAATCAGAAGAAATCTCATCATAAATATATCCAGGCCCTTTACATATTGCTGAGCAGAAACAAAATATAAAGGAACTGTATATGGAATGGTTTTATTTTAAATGAGTAACTTCTGATTGTGTCCATCAGGGAGGAATGTGTAATGGATTTACATTCCCATAATAAGAAACCATTAAACTGGATGAAATATATAAAACAACTGCTTGGGGGATCATATAATAGATGGATTGGCACTATAAAGGAAACATACAAGGTGAACTCTGCTTTTTGACAGGAGACATCTTTCAAAATACAACCTGAGGGCTCTAGCAGGCTAGTTTGGGTGAGAAAACCAAAAAGAAACCAATGATTGTAAGCCACAAAGCTGTGAAGCCCAGAGAGGAGCAGCCTCACTGGACGGAAGAAAGAGATTATTCTGGACGTTCAGAAATGAAAAACAATTAAAACTTGAAGGACAGAATGCCAGAAAGGAAGGAGTTGTCCAGAGTAGGAGTTCAAAAACTCTGAGTATGACTCATTATTGTGTATTTAAGTTTTAAATTATGCCACAACGTGGCAAGACGCTGATAGAGTTCCTCTCAGGCACCCTGAACTGAATGGAGTTCCCAGAGACACTGAGTGCGCAAGGAGAGTTCCAGCCGTCAATAGAAAGTGTGATGAGAAAGACTCAAATTAGGGAATTGTATTAAGGTCCCTAAAAGACTATAAATTATTGATGTTTTACTGTAAAAGGTAGTGCTCCCCCTCTCCCCAATGGTATTGTAGAACAGGTAGATTAAAACTTTAGTAGATGTTTCCTGTAGTTCTTAAATGCTTCTTCCCCTTCCACTATCATGATCCTAATTCTACCTGACAAATTCAGGTAGACCAGGGGATGTACACTGGAGCTGGAAACATGGGGAATTCAGGACAGATGATCCCTTCAGGACCAGTGGTGAGAGTGGTGACACTGGGAAGGTGGTGATATGGGGAAAGGGGGAACCAATTGCAGGGATCTACATATAACCTCCTGGTGTACGGACAACAGGGAAGCGGGTGAAGGGACACCTCAGACCCTGTGTGATATGACAAAATAATCACAATTTGTAAAGTATTAAGGGTTCATTGGGGAGGGGGTGTGGGGCTGGAGGGGACATATGGGGAGCTGATACTGGGGGGCTAAGTAGAAGGAGGAGGTTTCAAGAATGATGATGGCAACAAAGGTGAAAATGTGGTCTGCCTACAGTTGATGTATGTATTGATCGTTATAAGAGTTGTATGAGCCCCCAATGAAATGATTTAATAAAAATAGCTAAATAAATAAAAATATAAAAAGAAGAAAAATATTTATTAATTCCTACTCTGATTTGTATGTCTGTACATATACTAGGTGCACAATAAAATTAAACCCAAAATAAAATAATATTCTTCAAAGTAAAAAAAAATTAGTCGATGTAAAAATTAAGGAAAACACGACATCATGAGGAGGAAAACTAATCAATAGAAACAGACTCATAGACTATACAGACATTGGAATTAGACTTTTATAAATAAGATAAAAGATTTAAGTGAAAACTATACATTTGAGGAAAATATAAAGAATCTCACTAGATAAGTATATACAATAAAAAATCAGGTGAAATTTATAGAAGTGAAAAAATATATCAGAGATGTAGAAATCTATTAGATCATAACATATTAGACACTTGAAAAGATCAATCAACGTACAGAGAGAGCAATACAACTTCTCTGCGGAAATTCATAGAGGGAAAATTAAAAAATTAGAGAAAGAAAAAGACTTCGTGACCCACTTAACTAAAAATAAATTGAAGTACATGTAGCTGAACTTAACAGAAGAGGAGAGGAAAAATCGGACAGAAAATATTTGAATAAATAATAAGTGTTCCAAATTTTGTGAAAACTGCCAAGAAAATAAGTATTAGACAAAATAAATGCAAAGATAACCAAGCCCAGAAATGTAATGGTCAGTTAAAAAAATCAAACATAAAGACAAAATCGTAATAGCTATTAGAGAAGAGAACAACACTATATGGTAGTAAAGATAAGAATTAACTCCTAATCAGAAGCAAGAAAAACCAGAATATAATAACATTAGATAGTTAGAATTCAATGGGACATATGTAAAAATAATTATATCATAATAAAAAATTTAAATGAAGATTCTTCCCATGAAAAAGAAAACAGATTTTTGTCATGAGCAGATGTGTACTAAGATAAGCAGTAAAAGAGGCTCTTAAAGGAAAATGATAACATATGGGAATTAAAATATACATCATGAAGGAATAAGAATAAGAATGTGGTAAACATGGGTAAATGAAAATGTATCATGTCTTAATACTTTTAAAAGCTAATTTATTATATATAACAAAATTTATAGCAATATAGTATAGGTCTAGAAATAATAGGAATAAAACAGAATTGGATGATTGTAAGGTTCTTATATTCTAGATGAAATTATGTACTATTAGTTCAAATTATAGAATGCTTAGTTAAGAAAGTATGTTATAAAAATACTTAAGTGGGAGATTTCTACCCATCTCTATCAATCATTTAAAAGTAAAAACAAAAACACACACTTACTGATTTTAAAATTAATTTCAAAGCTAAATTAGTTAAAAACAACTGGCATAAAGATAAATCAACAGACTAAAATAAAAGTCCAAAAATAAACCCTTACATTTTGGCCACCTGATTTCTGTTCTGAGTGCAAAGATAATTCAATGTGGAAAGAGTATTCTTCAAAAAACAATCCAGATGAAACTGAATATCACGAAAAAAATGAAGTTGGATTTCTGAGTATCAAAAAAATTAATTCAAAATAGATCAAAGATTAAATGCAAGAGCAGAAACAAAAATGCAGAAAGAAAATCTCAGACTAAGTAATCCTGCCTGGAGTCGGGCAGTAATTTTTTAGTTATGACACTAATTTCATAAGTGATGAAAGAAAAAAATGCATACATTGCAATTCATCTAATAAAAACCTTTGTTCTTCAAATAGTACCATCAAGGGAATAAAAAACTCCCATAAAAGGACAATAGTATTGCAAATCATATAATAAGGGATTTACAGGTAAGTACATAATAAACTCTTACAACTCAGTAAGACAGCAAATAACCCAAAGGAGCATAGGTTTAGAATTTATACATTTTCAAAGAAGGTATAAAAACAATCAACAAGAACTTGAAAAAGTGCTCAACATTTTCAGTCACTGCACAACTAAACCTACTACCATCCAGTCAATTCTGATCATCAGAGCCACAATGAAATATAATAACTAAAAAGATGGCTGATAACAAGGGATGATGGATATGGAAAAATTAGACCTATCATCATTTCCTTGTGGGACTTTGAAATGTCACAAGCATTTTAGCAAACAGTTTGGCAATTGCTCAAAAGTTAAATAGTATTTCCATATGAACCAGCAAGTTCACTCAGGGACACACCCAAGGGAATTTTAAAAAGTGTTGGGCAATGATGTATAAAATATTCATCAAATTATTATCCATAATAGCAGAAATTAGAAGCAACCCAATTGTCTATTAAGTGATGAATTGTATAAACAAATTAGGGTATGGTCTTACAAGAGGATCTTACTCATCCATAAAAACAAAGGAGTTGTTGGTCTATGCTACAGGTGAGTGAGCCTTGGAAGCATGCTAAAAAGCAGAAGAGGGAACCTCAAACAATTACAGATTCTATCATTCATTTATCAGAAATATGCAGGATAGGCAGAGCTATACTCCCATCAAGTTGATCTGACTCTTCGTGAGCCTATAGGATGGGGAAGAACTGCACTTGTGAGTTGATGGGACTCTAAAACCCCATCTTTCTCCCACGGAGCAGCTGGTGGCTCCAAACTGCTGAAGGTGTGGGTCGCAGCCTAACATTCGCTACTCTCAGCGTCTCTGAGGGGCGGAAGGGGAAAGTAGAGAGAGAGACTGGCAGTGGGTATGCAGATTCCTTTTAGAGTGATGAAAATATTCTAAAAGGGAATTATTATAATTGTGTAACTATGAAGAACAAGTGAATTGTACATTTTAAAATGGTGAATTGAATGGTGAATTTTTATCTCAATAAACCTATCCTAAGGAACCCTGCTGACAACAGTGGTTAAGTTCTTAGATGCTAACTGAAAGGTTGGCAGGCCGACCTTGCAACAAACTTATATAAACAAACATAAAAGAAAAACTGATAATAGTCAAAGCTTATTACTTCCTAATATTTGACTTGTTTACTATTATGTATGCTCCTACTGTTGTTTTTACATAGCAACAGCAGCCAGATGTTTTTGTTTTTTATCCAAGGATTTTATTGGGGAATCTTAAAGGTCTTATAACATTCCATGCATCATTTCTATGAAGCATGTTTGTACATGTTGCCATCTTCATTTCCAAAAATTTCTACTTGAGCCCTTCGTATAAGCTCCTCTTTCCCCCTATCTTTTTTTATATATAAATCATTTTATTGGGGGCTTATACAACTCCCATCACGATCAATACATACCATACATCAATTGTATGCACACCACGTTTGTGCACTTGTTGCCATCATCACTCTCAAAACATCCTCCCTTCAATTAGGCCTCCAGTACCAGCTCCTGATATTTCCCTCCCTCCTCCTCCCCCATGAACCCTTAATAATTTACAAATTGTTGTTACTTTTTCATATTGTATACTGTTCAATGTGTCCCTTTACTCACTTCCCTGTTGTCCCTACTCCAAAGAGGACTTATATGTAAATCCCTGAAATTGGTTCCCCTTAGAAGCAATGGTGGTGGGACTTCACCTTGAATGTTGTAGACATAGTCTCAGAAAAAATGGGAAAGACATTATGCTTGGTAGAGGGACCATGGAAAAGAGTAAGACCCTGGATAAACAATCTGGAGGTGAAAACAATGGGCCCTACTGTGGCGTTGGGGGGTGGGGGGGGGGGAGGAGAAAGAAGTGGGTGTGCTAACCCAGGGACAAGGGAACAGCAAGTGACCTAAAGTCGATGACGTGGAGAGTGTAGGAGATCCTGGTAGGACTTCATCAAGGGCAATGTAACCAAGAGGAATTATTGAAACCCAATGAAAGCTGAACATAATAGTGGGACAAGAGGAAAGTAAAAGAAAATAGAGGAAAGAAGTAGGAGGCAAAGGGCATTTATAGAGGTCTAAATATAGACCTGTATATATGTAAATATACTTATGATAGGGAAATAAATGTGTGCATATATTTTATAGGTTTAGTTAGTACTAAGGTAGCAGATAGACTTTGGCCTTCTACTCAAGTGTTCCCTCAATGCAAGAACACTTTGTTCTATTAAACTGGTATTCCATGAGGCTCACTTTTGAGACACAATCGCTCAAGACAAAGTGGGTGCATAAGCCAATGTGATGAAGAAAGCTGATGGTTCCTGGCTATCAAGAGATATAGCATCTGGGGTCTTAAAGGCTTGAAGATAAACAAGCAGTCACCTAGCTCAGAAGCAACAAAGACCCCATGGAAGATGCACACCAGCCTATGTGATCACAAATGTTGACAGGACCAGGTATTAGGCATATAAGACCCAGAATTTTAAAAAAATCATATAATTGTGAATAAGGGGGAGTGGAGTGGAAACCCAAAGCCCATCTGTAGGCAACTGGACAACACTTACAGAAGGGTGGTGAGGAGGAGACAAGCCAGTCAGGGTACAGTGTAGCAATGATGAAACATACAACTTTCCTCTAGTACTTGAGTGTTCTCTCTCTCTCTCTCTCTCTCTCTCTGTCCCAATTCTACCATACAAATCTGGCTAGACCAGAGCATATACACTAGTACAGATAAGAGCTGGAAACACAGGAAATCCAGAACAGATAAACCATTTAGGACCAAAAATGAGAGTAGCACTACCAGGAGGCCAAGGGAAAGTCAGGGAGGTGGAAGGTTGGGGGGTGGGGGGAGGAACTGATCATAATGAGCTACATATAATGCCCTCCCTGGGGGATGGATAACAGAAAAGTGGGTGAAAAGAGACATCAGTCATTGTAAGACATGAAAATATAATTTATAGATTATGAAGTGGGAGGGAGGGGGGTGAAGGGAGGGGGGAAATGAGCTGATACCAAGGGTTCAAATAGAAAGAAAATGTTTTGAGAATGATGGCAAAAAATGTACAAATTTTCTTGACACAGTGGATGTATGGATTGTGATAAGAGTTGCATGACCCCTTCAATAAAATGATTTTTTTTGGTAAGAAAAAGAGTAAGATCTTTAAGAAAGAGAGTCTTGTTATAGTGAGAAAAATAGAAAAATTAAATATTCCACATTAAGAAAAAAATCATTCATATTGGCTTAGAAAATCACAACTACATGTTATCTGCAAGAAATCCACATTACATAATAGATAGAATGCGACAAACCAAAACCAAACTCACTGCCATCCAGTTGATGCCAACACAGAATGACCCTGAGAAAGTCTGTAGCAACTTTCAAGCCTCTGCTAACAAATGAACAGTGGCTGCCCACAAAATGCATCTACAGTGAATTGAACCAAGTTCTCTGACGGGAAGGCAAGAATTTCACCACTGAACCACAAATATCTTCCATGCTCTTGTGAAAGGTGCAAACATTTTGCCATTATTTTGTCCTGTTGGTGAATTAACCACTCTATTATCGTGCCACTTTCTCTTTTTATCTGTTATCATAATCCCCTTTCTGAATTCTACTTTTTTTGATGTTGATATAGTGTCACAGAAGCTTTCAATTGTTCTTGTATTTGGGTGCATTAATGGAACCAATATGTCAATTCATCTCAAGTATTTTCTTTCTTTCTTTCTTTTTTTTTTTGAAGTTTCTTTTCAATCACGATCCTCTTCTACTGAGACTGGCCCTTTCTGATAACATGTCCAAAGTATGGAAGATGCCGTCTTACCATCTTCGTGTCTAAGAAACATCTGGCTGTATATCTTTCAAGACAGATTTATTCATTCTTCTGGCAGCCCATGGTAATGAAGACTCTTCAAAAGGCTAGTGGGTGGGGAGGTGGGGAGAGGGAACTAAAAGATAATGGAATTTTCCACTATCCTTCTGAAGCCAGTGTGTATATTGTGTTTTCTTCATGGATACCCTAATTCAAAAATATCACACTTCATATGTGTCAAATGTCAATGTCACCACACTTTTCTTCCTGGGAGAAAAGCTAGCAAGTGTCCCCTGAGAGGTTTGCCATCACAACAGAGGGAGTCGCACACATAAGACAGTAGTAAGACAAGACTGTATGAAAAGAGGAGCAAAGATTTCAAAAGCAAAGTAAGCTTCGGTCATAGAGCAGGGAACTTCATGGTTTGAGGAAGCTGACAATTTCTAGAGGTATGACATTAGATTTTATAGGGGCCAGGTAGTAGTGCCCCATTGCCTCTCCTCAATCTTTATCTCGCTTTCCTGTTAGCCCCCTTTCTTGTCCCCTGATTTGTCCATATTCCACCATAGTGGTTAGTCTCATAATCCAAGACTTGTGCACCTCATTATCATGTGGGGCAGTGTTATGGGCTGTGTTAGATAACTGCCCTTGATATGATTGATGGTCTGTATCATCTGCGCATGACTGGTGGAATGAATCAAGTGAGATAATTCAGGGTAGTTTCATTCAGACCTCAAAGGTCATTCAGGCCTCTTAACTGACTCTGACAACACCTATTGATATGGTTAAGAAAAGGAAGGGGGGGAGGCAGGAGGAGGGAATGAGGAGCTGATAGCAAAGGCTCAAGTAGAAAGAAAATATTTTGAGAATGATGATGGCAACAAATGTACAAATGTGCTTGACACAGTGGATATATGTATGACTTGTGATTAGAGTTGTATGAGTCCCCAATAAAATGATTTTTTTAGGCATCACTGCAAAATGATTTTTTTTAAAAAGGAAAAAGGGAAGAAACTATTAAATTTGGTGAGGATAGAGAGCAAGTGGAACTCTTGCGTGTGTAGTGAGAATGCAGTTTCAGTAGCTTTACTGGAACAGTTAAGCTAAAGTTAAGTTACTATAAAGGTTAAGTTCAGTAACAGTAAGTTTCAGTAACTCTAGTAACTTTGAGAAGGAGTTTGCAGTGTCTAATAAAGTCACACATACACTTACCACAAAGCCCAAATATCTCATTCCTAGGCATTTACCACTACCACCCCCAATAACCTATATTTACACAAAACCCTCTGTTAAGATTTTCTCATAGTGAATTTGTTCCTAATTGTTGAAAATGAGAAACTACTCATATAACCCTTAATGATAGAACACTTTGTGACATTTTCACCTGTTTAGATACTGTGTTGGAAGTTTCCATCAAGTTGGTTCCATTCCATGTATCACAGAATGGAAACAGGGCTGGCTTCCGGGCCATCCACACAATCCTTGCTCTGTATGAGCCCATTGTCGCCATCACGATGTCAACACAACTCTTCAAGGGTCTTTCTCTTCCACTGACCTCCTACTTTATCAAGCATGATGTTCTTCTCTGTGGACCAGTTGTTCACAGGAAAGCAGATTTCTCCTTCTTTTGGTGGTCTACAATATAGTCAATACTCTTCACCAATACTATAATTTAAATCCATCAATTATTCTTCAGACTTCTTATCCATTGTCCTGTTTTTCCATGTATATGAAGCTATTGAAAATACCCTGGATTGTGGCAGGTGCACCTTAGTTCTCTAGGTGATGTTGGCGCTTTTTAAAAAGAGATCATAACCCTCTCATACCTTCCCCCAAGGCAGATATTAGGTTTCCTCACCTGTGAGCTCAGAGACTTTAATGTAGATACCACCCACCTTGTGACGCATGTAACTACTGAATATGCCTGTCTTATGGTTACCTATACGTATCCTAAGATAATAAAGTCTCATGGTCCACAAGAAGAGCTGAGGTGAGCATGCTAGCATAAAAGGTGTCTGTCTTTTTTATTTTACTCTTAATCTTATCTTTCTTATCCTCTATGACTTCAATATAATCTTTATATGTCATCGCCATATATTTGTGCCTTCTGGCCCTTCAGTGTTGGAGGCTGGATTCCTCTGACATATGCATTTGTTAAATTTATAGAAATTTCACTAAGAAGAATGAATTTTCTTTATTTAATTTACCTTTATAAGAAAAGAAATTATTACTGTGGAGTTAAAGGGCAAAGTTATGAGAAAATCTAACTTACTATTTTTGTTTTGTCTGTTTTGTTGTGTTTTTTGGGCATCACTGCCCTCTGGTGGTGGGAGTAGGAGGCCCAGCCTTTGCTCCTGTGGAGCCACTGCTGGAATTGAACCTCCATCCCCATGGGCTGCAGTCCCATGCACAACCACTACGCCACCGGAGCTCAGCCTCCTAACTTACTTTAATAAGACTCTCATAAAAGGATTCAACTGTGGGAAGATGGAATATTTGAGAAGATTATAGCTTATGTTTTCTGGACTTATAGAAGAGATGAGAGGAATTTGCAGAGATGAGAGGAATAATATGTCAATCAGGAAAAACAAAATAAAAATCTATACTTAGATATAGAAACTACAGATCTTGAAAGGCAAAGAGAGGATCTTGAAAGCTTTGGAAAGGAAAGACAACAGCCTCTAGATATTTCATTTAGAACAACTGCAGTCTCATTAGAAGAAATAATAGCTGCCAGAGAACAAAGATGACTGCCAACCAAAATGTCTGTACTTGTCACATCGATCTTAAACGAATATAGAAAAATAAAGACATTTTCAGAGAATCATATAATGGCAGCAGTTTCACTACAGTTACCTTATTATGTGTACTTAAAAAGAAAATGGGCTTGGAAGTATGAGCTGAGATAGAAGAAAGACTGGTGAGAAATAAGTTGATAAAGTGTAAATAAATTTAAGCAAAAACAATATAGTAAGCTATTTTAATTTTGAAAATGAAGGAAAGAATTACATTTAGATGACAATACCCTGGACTTTTATTTAGGAGCAACTGCTCATACCTGAATTTTTCTGAAACTATCCTCTTGTTCTGCAGGAAGAATTATTGATCAACTTTAGATTTGGTGAAGCATGGAGGAAAACTCAAGAATAACTACTAAGAGCACTTGAGTGGCAGCAGGGCGGGAGTGAAGTCAGAAAAAAGAGTTAGAGGTAAATCACTGTCCACAAAAAGGAAGAGAAAGAGAACAAAAGAGCAAAGGAAGACACTTGACAAAGGCAAAAAGCAGTGTAAGATATGAAACGATTCCAGTGTGTGCAAGAAATAAAATCATTTCAACAGGTAAAGGCAGAAAATGCTGAAATACTTAAAAATCCAAGGAGATGATGTTTCCTAAAGATAAAATTTTATAACATCAAAAAATTTAAAGTGAAATAGAAAACTATATTCAAAAAAGAAAAAGGAGCAGGAATACCTGCATTAATATGAAATAAAATAAATCAATTAGATAGCACAATTAAGTATTGAAAAGGTCACAACAATAAGGAAAGGCTCAACTATATGGAAGATTTAAAAATTATAAGCAAATATAAACTCTAGTAAAATAGACTCAACATACCAAAAAAAAATGATACAAATTTGAAGAGAATTGGACTAAGTGATCACCATAGTGTGAAATTCTAACATCTTTTTGTTGTAGGCAGACGTAACTCTTGGTGAACGCTGTTAAATCTTGATTTTCTAACAAAGTGAGGTATAAGAAAGAGGAAACACAAAATCAGAATTCTCCTACAGTCTTTGATCAAACTGATTGGTAATGTCAACTATGCTCCATCCAGTTTTCAAGTCAAAAGAACAGAAGAATTCAGAATTTCTGAAGCCAGAATCCCTGGATCATGGAGGTTTGATAAACCTTCACAATATCTTCTTAAGATAACCTTTGAACGTTATAGAGAAACTCTCCCCTGCAGTCATCTTGTGATAATGTTTGTTTAATAAATATGTGTAGGTTGAACACTGCACTCTTACAAAGGATTATCTGTAGGAAGCCAAACTTAAAGGACAGGGAGTAGCGTCAATGGTAGCCGAACAGCCCTGGAAAGGATGGTGAGGGAGTGTGCGCCACTGAAGAATGTAACCCAGGTCAATGAACTGTGGATGTAGCGACTGTTGAAATGGTGTTTGTCTATATGAGTGAGTGAGTGAATGAATGAATGAATCAGAAAGCACAAAAATGGAAGCTAGCAGAACCCCCAGCAAAGAGCTTTACCAGATAAGACCAGTGTTCACCTTTAGAGCAGCTAATAGCACAAGCACAACAAGACAGGGGTCCTGGCACCATGGCTCAGTCAGCTTTAAATACAAAGAACTTCATTGGAGTCTCTGCTTCAAAGCAAGGAAAGAGTCTTGCGAGGCCGGTGCCAGTGATGTTCAGATTCTATTGAAGAAATTCCCTGATGATTTCCTCAACCTCATATGCTCATGGGACTCTTCTAAGAAAGCAGTTTGCTAACTTGTAAAGAGAATAACATTTCCATTTACCTAAGTATCTGTTTCCATGATTCCTCAGCCCTGTTCCCAGAGGCAAGGCATACATGGGAAAGTGAGCTAGCAGAAGGAAGCTTGGTCTGCCTGCAGTCAGTTGTTGGACAGTCATGAGGGAAATGTCTTGCAGACCCTGGAAAACCCTGATTAACTATCTCTACCCCTTCACAGAGCCCACTTCAATAATGGTTGGAATGTTCGTATCTGCAGAGCTGACCTGCCCTTCCCCCAGAGACCCTGCTGTTTAACATTACCAGATGTCTAGAGGCTTAGTCTTTCTCTCTGTATACAAAGAAGACCACTCCTTTCTGGGAATAAGTTCTTGTTGTAGGATTGAAAATCCCATTGATAAAATTACTGCTTTCTTTTCCATTCCATCAAACCCTCCAGTGACCAAAACGCCTCCAGCTCTTCCTGCCAAGAACTGGGCAAGATCCCAATGACCAGAGAATTCTACAGAAGGAATCTTATCTAGTATATGCAAAGGTTTGTGTTTTAACTTCACCTCTTAACTCTAAGTTTGTGGGCTTGTTTTCTCATAATTAGGTGACTTTCCAGCTCTGTGAGTTCCAATAATGCTTTTATTAGCTCTTAATGCATAAAGAGAATCATTTGAGTAATTTCTATATTGTAGTTTACCTTGAATCACATCTGTTTAGGTCATGATATTTTTTCACCTCAAGTTACTTACCAGTTCATGTTGTATGTTATCTGAACACAATTTTACTTCTTTTTTCCTTTGAAAAAGTCCATAAAAATATTTGTTAGCTTGGTAAATTTACATATATAAAATATAGTAAGTCTAATAACTATTGAAATATGACCACATAATCCTTTATTCTTGAACAATTGAAAATGTGCAGATAATCTCTCAATTTAATTATTGCTTCAAAGTTCAACTTTTATTTGTTATGTTTTGAGGAAAATTTGGTTGCTTTAGTTTATGTTTTCACAAATTGTATCTGATATTCTGTGTTGCTATTTTTATCATTGTAAACTTCTATTTTGTGCTTTTATTTTTCTTCAGTAGTTCCTTCTTATTATAGTTCTATGAATGGAAATGTTATTCTTTTGCTTCAGGACCATAACTAAAAATAAGTTTAAAGTAATCATTGATTTCCTTTAGGTACTATATATATTTCATTGAATTCTTTAAATGCTCAGAGACGTGAATAATTTTGTCAAAGAGCAAGCAGTGCTCAGCATCATCAGGGGGAGAAATGCCAGGTTGTGAAGTCCTAGGGATGGGTACATTCTAGGACTCAGTACCTGAGGAATATAAAAATTAATCAAAATCCCAAATCAAAGCCAGATAACTGCACATATTGAAAACAACTATCTCCTTTCTTCTCTTAATGTAATGTATACTTCTGAATATCATTCATGCGTTTGATTCTTCTAAATATGACTGAATTGTTTGCAATGAAGCAAAACTTTTTTTGGTATCAATCTTCCAGCATACTAAGAATCATTTAAATAAACTGATTTTTAAATAACTTCAGATCTTTCCCTCAGAGTGGCAATTGTAATAAAATGTGTGGTGGGCAATGGGAATTGTTTTCCACAATCACATCCTGAATTTTCAGTAATAAAACCCACTGTGGTTGAGTTGATTCTGACTCATAGCAGCACTGTATGGGGCTTCTGAGACTATCAATCTTTGGAGCAGATAAGCCTCATCTTCCTCCCCTGGGACACCTGGTGGGTTGGACACCTTGTAGTTAGCAGCTCACCACTTACCTGGCAGTGCCATCAGGGCTTTGTAATTTTCAGGAAGAGACCCCACATTTTAGTTGGGATAGTTCATCTAGAATAAAGGCAACATTTGCTAGCTTCTCTTGTCCCTTGGTGTCTTAGTGACTAAAAAGTAGTCAAGGGGATGTACTCGGATAAGTACTCGGATAAGTAAAAGAGTATTGTGACCAGGGTTCCAGTCCACACACATACACACATACAGACACAGACACACACACACACACACACGTGTTTACCTCAAGCAAGACACGTGTCATCCTGTATCTCTGATCAATGGGTGGCTGCAGGCAAGTTCTCTCAGTAATACAACTGGTCGTGGTTTCATCCTTCCAGGCAAGGTCCAATCAAATAGTGACCTCCAAAGGATCTTTTGGGCCAGTTAAATTCAAGGCAAAAGGTCAATTCAGAAAATTGTGCCCAAAATGTGGCTAAAAAATGTTTTTAAACCAAAAGAGGGATGTTGATAGATTTTTCTCAAAGAACATAGGATGACCATCAATATGCCTATGTTGTAAGGAAAACTGGAAACTGCCTTGTTGGAAAGGAAGGAAGGAAGAATGAAAGGAAGGACAGGAAGAAAGAAAGAAAATAAAGACAGGAAAGAAGAAAGGAAGAAAAAGGAAGAAATGAAAAAAGAAAAGAAAGATGGGAAGGAAGAAAGAAAGGAAGAAACAAAAGACAAGACAGGAAGGAAGAAAGAATAGAAAGACAGGAAGAAAGAAAGTAAAGAGAGAAAGAAAGGAGACAGGAAGAAAGAAAAGAAACAAGACAGGAAGGAAGAAAGAAGCCAGGGAAGTTGAAAGAATGAAAGAAAAAAAAAAAGAAAGAAACCAGGAAAGTTGTATGGTGGAATGTTTTTATCATTATGATCATGAGCACCTACACCCAAAGTAAACAGGCTTCAGCAGAACTTCTAAATGAACAACAGACTGCCAAGAAGGAATAGACTATCCATTTCAGAGGAATTAGCCACCAAATAGCAGGCAGCAGAACATTGTCAGAGGTGGTGTGGGAAGAGGGGCCAGGCAGGTCAGAAGGCAATCAAACACGGCTGGGTCAGAGCTGCCTACACAAAGCAGGGGCCCCTGTAATGCTGTGGAAGGAGCCAAACCTTCGGGACCTTCATTTGCTGAGGGGGCATGAGTCAAAATAAGGAGAAACAGCTGCATACATCCATTCATAGTTTGAACTTGGGATGTATGAAGTGTGAATCTTGGAAAATTGGAAGTCATTAAGAAGAAATATATCACACATCAGTATCAACATTCTAGGTATTGTTTGTGAGCTGAAATGGGCTCGTCTTGACCATTTTGAATCAGTCCGTCATATGGTTCACGAAGCTAGGATCAATAAGTTCGAGTGGAGTGGAATCCCAGTCTTCATGTAAAAAGGACATTTCAAGATCTGTTGTGAAGTACAGCACTGTCAGTGTGAGGATAATATCTATACACATACAAGGAAATCCACTGTATACTACTATTGCTCAATTGTAGTTTACCTGGTATAATCCAGTCCTACGCTGTTATATGTAGCAACGGCAGTGGTTTATTTCCATTTTCTCTTTCTCCCCTTAAAGTTCATGCCACTATCCCATGGAAGAGTGTATGGATATGGAAAGGAACCCCCGGAGGCTCCCAAACAATCTTTTTGATTATGAGGTAAAGGCCAACAAAGATGATAATTTAAAGGTAGATAATGATGAAAATGAGCACCAGTTATCTTTAAGAACGTCCAGTTTAGCTGCTGGTGCAAAGGGTGAACTGCACCTTGTTGAAGCTGAGGCAATGGATTTTTAAAACAACACTGGCAATGTGGAAGATAACACTGCCAGTGGTCTTAGGGTTGAAGTGTGGCTCAGGGCTTGTGTGTCTTCGTGGACAGCATTCAGTTGCTGTGAAGGAAGAAGCAGAGTCTGATGGTGAAGAGGAGTAAAGAGGAGGAGGAGGATCTAAGAAGGATGGAGATATTTGAAGTGTGATGCTGGAGGAGGCTGTTTGGGGGAGTTCTCCTGCATCAATATATAAGCCCTCACAACTAGACTGCAATATTACGTCAGGATAAGTGGAGAAAAGCTAGAAATTGTCAAGGACTTTGTCTTCCTAGGATCCACATGACTGCTTTTGTAACCAACAGTCAAGAGGTCCAAGTATTTTTTTTTTAGAATACTGAAAAGCAAAGATGTTACTTTCAGGACTAAATTGTGACTGATTCAAGCCACGGTGTTTTTCACTGCATGCAGGGATTGTATATTGAATAAAGAAGATCTGAGAAGAATAGATACATTTGAATTGTGATGCTGGAGAAGAATATTGAAAGTCCCAAGGACTGCTTAAAGGACAAACTGATCTGTCTTGGAAGAAGTACAACCAGAATGCTCCTTAGAGGCAAGGGTGATGAGACTTCATCTCATAAAGATCGGGCCTTTTATCAGGAGATTAATTTCTAGTCCCTGGAAAAGAGCACCCTGCTTGATAAGGTGAGGGGTAGTCATAAAAGGAAGACTCTCAGAGTGACGGATTGAGGCAGAGGGGCTGTAACAATGAGCTGTGACGTAACAATTGTGATGATGGCACAGAATTTGAGCATCGTTTTGTTCCTCTGGACATTGCCATGCTATGGGACATAACAGCAGCCACAGCAACAACAACAGAAGAAACATGTTTTTTTGTTTGTTTGTTTGTTTGGGGTTTTTTTGGAGGGGGCATCACTGCCCTCTGGTGGTCGTGGAAGCTACCCAGCCTTGCTGCTGCTGGATTTAAACCACCAAGCCAGTGGGCTCCAGTCCTGCACTCAACCACTATGCCATCAGGGCTCAGCC
Organism: Nesogale talazaci; assembly: GCA_004026705.1. Classification (NCBI taxonomy): domain Eukaryota; kingdom Metazoa; phylum Chordata; class Mammalia; order Afrosoricida; family Tenrecidae; genus Nesogale; species Nesogale talazaci. The sequence goes on from PVJH01006039.1 coordinate 54,795, forward strand.
CAAGCAACATGTTTTTATACTTTGAAAACACCCAAACCTAACCTCATTCCTATTCTGCCTCCAAAATTTAAATTTCTTCTCCTTATTACTCTTTTCTTATTAAAGTCGATGGGAATGTTTTATTTATTTAATTTCATTGATCAAATCATCATTGATGCACACTTAGTATCAGACGCCACGCTAGTTCCTTAATAATCAGCAGCATACAGGAACAGCAGTTGTTGCTATCCTCAAGGAACTTACAGATTAATGATAGTTGTTTCTGTTTTAAATATTTTCTCTTTTTTGATTGAGGTTTTTCTGTTTTGTTTTGTCATTGTTGCTTTTTCTTTCCTTTCTGTTTATGTTTAGTATGATGTTCTGTATATGAAATCCAGGATAGGTAAATATATACAGCCAGTAACTGGATGAATACTCACCTCAGTGTAGGGCAGGGGAAGTTTAGGAGAAATGGGGAGCTAGCTACAATGAGTATGCGAAGAACATGTTTCGAAATTGATTGAGAGGATAATTATGCAACCCTTCTTAAGACAATTGAATGACTAGTTTGTAGAATGTGCGGAAAAGAAATAGACTATGTTAGTAAACAATTTCAGTGGCCACACTTAGTTAGAGGAATAGGGGCGCTTGTCACAAGACAAATTAGGAAAACGAATGCTGTTTGGAGAGTGCTCAGGAAAGGTGTTTCTATTTCACAGGACGTTGTCAAAAATCCAGTGAGGCAGTTTGAGCCAGTGAACACTTTCTATCTAGTATTAGTTACTGATGACAGTGGAGAAAGCAGTTTTTCTTGATCACTTTTTACTGTGATGTGAGTGTATGTTTACAGAGCATTGTGGTTTTCCATTCAACAATTCATAGAAATTAGATGGCCCCTGGCTATCATAAAGAATAGCATCTGGGGTCTTAGAGGCTTGTGTTTAAAGCAGCAGCCATCTAAGTCAGCTAAGTTCACATGGAAGAAGCCCAACATCTGTGATCCACGGGTTATAAATGATATGGTCCAAATCTGAGGGAGGGAAGAGTATCGGAACTTAAATTGTGAGACAAAGCCTGGTGTGCAGAAAGCTATGGATGACAATGGAAGCCCACATACATTTTCAGGATCTACACAGGGAATGAGCCTCCAGTGATTTCCCTCTAACTCTGACTGAGACATGGGAACAGCCTGCTTCTCAGACAGAAAGTATTGGGCAGATGACTGTAGTAGATTAAAACGATACATCTGACTTGAATGGTTAAAACCTTGTCATTTGATCTCTCTTTTGATACATTGTGTGCTTGACATGCTTTTTAATATTTTCCAATTTATTTTGTTCATTTTGAGGCTTCTCTTGTATTTTGTTGATCACTTACTTGACTCTTTGTTATGGATTTTTCTTTTTGGTATATGAAACCCACAGTAGGAGAATATATAGAAAGAATAATTAGAATAATTATTTCCCGGGGGGGTGGTATGACAGGAGTGGTGCGTGGGTGGTTGGGGGGTGGGTCAATGGATCTGATATCAAGAAGGAAGAAAATGTTCTGAAACTGATTGAATGGGTAGCAATGGTACAACAGCACTGGAACTATGGAATGCGAGGATGTGTGCATTAGCTCCTAATTCAATGGTTTTGGTGGAATAAGAGATCTAAGTCCTTTCAATGGCCCATCAAGCACTGTGCACCTTCTTCCCACCCCACCTGTATGATCACCTCTCCTGTTAGCTCTTCTGCTGGCTCTGTAGACTTCAGCCACGCTGGCTGACCTCTTTGCTGTTCTTCAAATATGTTGGGCACTTCATAGGTTTGGGCTTCCTGCTCACATTGCCTGCAGTTTGCTCCCCTCGATCTTAATTTGCACAGTCCATCTGCCGTATGTCCCTCGGTTGGTCAGTGGCCCCTTCTCACCTTGATTACCTTATTCAACTTAGGTTGCCTATTTTGTTTTTTGCCAGTTTCCACTCACTGGAACGATAGCAGGATTTGTTTTCTGTTTGATCATTGCTGTCTCCTCAATCTTCACAAATGCTGTGCTTGTTAGCTGTTCTCACGTCCATTCTGACTTACAGAGGCACTGTGTACAACAGGACAAAACACCTGGCTGGTCCTGCACTATCCTCACAATTGGGGTACTGTTGGACCCTCTGGTTGCAGCCATCTCCTCAAGGGTCTTCCTCTTTTTTGCTGTGCTCTACTTTACCAGGCATAAGATTTTTTTCCAGGGACTGATCTCTTCTGCTAACAAGTCCCAAATACATGAAGTCTCATCATCGTTGCCTAAAAGGAGCATCTGGCTGTCCTTCTTTCAAGACAGGTTGTGTTTTTGTTTTTGATTTTTGTTTTTTCTGGTTATTTTGGTGATCCATGAGACAGTGTGGTAGTTACAAAATCTGGATTAAGAGTGAAGGGGTGGGGTCTAGTCTGTCAATTGGGTCATAGTCGATGAGGCCTCTGTGTGGGGATGGCCTTCTCCTGAGAATTCTGGGAAATCTGGTATTTCTTCCTTGGAGGCAGGAGACACTGCTTTCGCTCTCTCTCTGCTTGCTACCTGGGTGTGATGGGTAGGTTTGCTGTGCCAACAAAGCCTATGAACACATGTGAGATTGGTTGAGGGGCAGATATATGAGTGGCTCGGTCAGCCTTGCCTTTCTCTCTCTTGCTCTTGGATCCTTGGACCAGTGTGCAGCCACTGCCTGGCTTGTTCTGTCCCTCCATTTGCAAACCACACTACCTGTGGGAAACCTAGTCTGTGAATTGTGTCGCTGCAAGATGAGGTTTCCTTAAGCCCTGCTTTGTCATGCTGCTGGAATATACGTATCTTGAGCTGAGGACTGTTGAATCCTGTCATCTGGCTGACTGTTGGTGACTTGCTGTACTGTTTGCTGCCTGTGGCTGGATAGCCTGAATTGCTCTACAGGAGACTACCTGGTGGTCCTAAATACTTGAAGGAATGCCAGCATATTAGCTGTCTCATGGAAGTGAGTTGCACTGAGTCACTTGTACTGCTTTATAGGTTACAGTAATTAACTGCTTATTTCTTATGTTAGATAGCTATCTCTGTATAAGTATATATGAAATTATTAGTGTCCTGGTTTTGTTTCTCTAGAGAACCCTGTCTAACACACTTGGAGATATTGCACTTGACAAGACACATGGAAATATGTTAGTGCCTTGAGCTGAAGAAGCCAATTGGACCTACCCTGATGCAACCAGACCGCTGAAGGCAGAGAAAGCATATAGAAACCCCTTCCAGTGCTGAGATGCTTACAAAGCCACTGGATCCAAAGACTCTCTCCCCACTGGCCTGTGATCCTCCTGCATTCAGCATCATCGCATGCGTTTCCTGAGTCTGAAGAGGACTTTACAGATTGTAACAGACTTAAGGGCTAATATTGGACTTATAGCTGTAGATTGGACTGGGTTGGGATGCTTTCTTAATGTACAATTAACCTTTATATAAAATTCTGTCTTATACACATATGAGTTTCTATGGATTTGTTTCTCTAGGCTCCCCAGACTAACACAGACAGGGTAGGTACCTAATATGTGTTGAATTAATAAATAAATGAATCACCTTGAACCAAGTATAGTCTGTTGGAGATAAGCAGAAGAAAGTGGTGTGGTGAATAGTTAGGGGAAGAGAATGGCATTCCAGAATAAGGGAATGATGCAAAAAGGACCTTGCAGCAAGTGATAACCTGAAATGTTAGAGGAGTATGCCAAAGCATTTTATGCTTCAGCACAGGAAAGAATAGGGTGAACTAGACTTGGAAAGAGATTTTTGGGAAAACAATGCATGGTGAAACTAGCCATAATAATTTTAACATAATATTTTTATTAAGCATCTTATATCTAGAAAATTGCAGAGACCATTTGTTTCCAACTCAATGAATTCCCATGGAAGGAGTGTGTCCATATCATGAGCACTCAGTTCAAGAGAAATCCCTGCTTCCAGTGTCTCCTCAAAGGCCACCGTCTCTCTTCCAAGGGTAAGCATTCATTAACTTAAAATATTGTAGATAATTTCTGGATTCTGATTGAATTTTTTTCCTCTTTAACAAAACACTTCAACTTTAATTACACTCATCATGTTGTACAATTATCAACACTATATTTAAAATACATATTTATATCATATTCCATCGCTTAATAATGTCAAACAGAATTGTACAACTGCTACCACAATATCTAAACATTCTTTTTCTACATGGACTTCTTGACATCATCTCCCTATCAGCCCCCCTCCAGTACTCTACTCCTGCCCCTTGAAGTCCTTATTATATTTGTTATCTCTATAGGTTCATCAATCCTGGGGTTCATGTATCAAAAAACAGAAAAACATATAATTCAACACTAAAAGGGTGATCTCCAATGACACGACACCTCTGAGATACACCCTAATATGAACAAACAAAATAATACAAACCAAAAGGACAGAAAATTTTGGAAACCAGATCAAGTCCAGTCTGCATCATAGGAGGAATATTCTGACAAATTTTTATCTGTTTAAGTCAGATTTATGTCCTTGATCTTCTATACTTATCTCTCTAATACTCTTTGTTTAGTGACCACTTTCCTCCTATTCCTCAATTGTAGATAGAGAGAGTACTCCAGAGACTTATTTCCTATGGCATCCTGCAAATGAATCTTGGTTCCCACTCTCATCCATAGCCCTCTGTACACCACAGTCTCATGATTTAGACTCTGATGCTAGGCTATTCTTCAACTTTGTATTATGTGGTTTATCATCCTTTGGTGACTGATGATGGTGTGCTTCCTCCATGTGGATTTTGTTGACATCTCATGTAGATGACTGCTTATTAGCAAACAAGTCTTTAAGACCCTTGATGCTATTTTATTTGATAACTTGGTGCCATCTACATTCTTGTCCACATTTTGCTATACCACCTATGTCTTTTATGTTCCCTTCCTGAGGGCAAGTTACAAGCAGGGCCATGCTGTGAGAACTAATTGTTCTTAAGTTGGAGCTAGGATTTAGTGTGATCCCCAAACCAATTGGCTGAATGTGCTTAAGTGCTCTATTGTGTCTGATTTCTTTCATTCAATATTATGTTTGTGATTGAGATGTAATCAATTAATACACCCTTTCTCGCCACATTTCCTTATGTGATGTATTGTAATTCAAGACTCTGTATCTGCTTCTATAATCTCATTTTTTAGGGCATTCTCTGTTACAGAATAGAGGTAATATGGTAGTTCATAATATCCTATCAACTTGAGTTAAGGGGTGAAGTCTAGACTGCCAATCAAATCATGGCCAGACATGCTTCTGTGTGGGCATGGTTTTCTCCTTAGAATTTTGGGAACTTCTTCTTCCTCCCTGAAGATGGGACATACACTCTATCTGCCTTCCCTGTCCTGCTGTTGAGACACTCAGTGCTGGAGGAGACATATGAAGACCAGTGTCTGTGTTGAGATGCTCCTACGGCCACTGAATCTACAAGACCTTGTCCCCGTTGGCCTGTGATCTTTGCATATACTATTGTGATCATTGCATGTGCTATTGTGAGTCTAGAGAGGAATTTATATATTGGACATATGGGCAAATATAGGACTTATGGACTTGATCTGGACTGGGATGTTTTCTGAAGATACAATTGCTTTATATAAAAACTCTTTCTTATACACAAATGAGTGTCTAAGAATTTGTTTCTCTAGTCAACCCTGACTAACACGGGTGGGATGTATCTTTAGACTCTAGCACTAGAAGGTGTGACTTAAGTTATACCCTTTGTTTCCTTGGGGGTATGGGCAGCTAAAAGACAAAATCCACACTTATGCCAAAGCCATTCCTTTGTCTACTGGAGCCATCTCAGACAGAGAGCAAGCCCATGACTCATGGAAGAGCATGTTGCAGATCTCTGCAGTGGTGGAGGCTGAGATAAGAGGCAACAGAGATGATGGCATGGAGAATGTGGGAGAGAGCAAGAGGAGCCATACTGAGACTATGGGACAGGGAGACAGAGCATCAGATTGGCTTCCTCACCCGCAGGCTGACAGGCTGAGAACTGGACAAAGGCCCATGAATGTATTTTTACTGTTTACTGATCCTGAATTATGATTACTTATTAAGTTCCCTCATATCCCCTCATAATTCGGAATATTGGATGTGAGTTGGTGTGGCCATTGCAATGAATTCTTGAACCCAGAAGTAGGGTTCCTTGGGAGGAACAGCTGATGTCAGAATAGGTAAAGGATAGAGTTTGTACCCATATCTGAACCTACCTCTTGGCAATAGGAAGCCAGAATCAATCTCGTAGGGCCTCCCACACTGTTTACTGCAGTGAGAAGCATTCATATTGCTTAATTTGGGCTCATTCATTCACCCTCAGTATTGAGAATGACAGGATCCCTGGTGACACAATGGGTGAGTACTTGGCTGTTAACCAAAAACCTGGTGGTTTGAACCCACTCAGTGGCATCTTTAAATATTACATAGAAAACCATGTAGTGCAGTTCTGTCATATGGATCAATTGGAATTGAAATTGAATTGATAGAATCAATTATTGATTCTAGCAGCATTATTGATGAACATTTGTGTTTTTAAGTTTTGAGTTTTGAGCTCTTTCCAGTTGGAATTAAAGGATGCTTCCTCATCACGTTCTTGTACATGCCTTTCTGTATGCTAATATCTGATAGATATATTAGATATATACCAGTATATCAGATGCCCTTGCATATATATATATATATATATATATATATATATATATATATATATATACACATGCAAAAAATAGCTCAAGAAATCATGCATCTAGTTGCCAAGTAGGGGGGTTATGGAAAAGTTTATGAAAGCCACCATCTCTATGAAAGCTGTCAGCTAAACAGGGAGGGAGACTGAAGCTTGATGGTAGAGGTCAAGAAGATGTGATGGTAAACTGGCAGCCATCTAGCTAAGAAGCAACAAAGCCCACATGCAAGAAGCACACCAGCCTGTGTGACCACAAGGTGTCGAAGGGATCGGGTATCAGGCACCAAAGAACTAAAAATTATATCATTGTAAATGATATAGAGTGCATATTGGGGACCCAAGTCCATATGCAGGAGAAGCGACTCCCCTTACAGAAGGGTCAAGGGGAGGAGACGAACCAGTCAAAGTACAGTGTAGCAACGATGAAATATGCCACTTTCCTCTAGTTCTTAAATGCTTCCTCCGTCCCACTATCATGATCTGAATTCTACCTTACAAATCGGGTTAGACTAGAGGATGTACACTGGTACAGATAGGAACCAGAAATATGGGGGATCTAGGACAAGTGAACCCTTTAGGACCAGAGGGGAGAGTGGTGATACCAGGAGTCTGGAGGGAGGGTGGAGTAGAAAGGGGAAACAAATTAAAAGGATCTACATATAGCTTCCTCTCTGGGTATGGACAATAGGAAAGTGAGCGAAGGGAGACATCGGACAGGATATGATACAACAAATAACAATAATTTATTAATTATCACGGGTTCATGAGGAGGTGGAACAGGGAGGGAATGGGAAAAGGAAGAGCTAATACCAAAGGCTTAAGTAGAAAGAAAATGTTTTGAGAAGAGTGATGGCAACAAATGTGTTTTGCATACAATGGATGGATGTACAGATTGTGATGAGTTGTATGAGCCTTCAATAAAATGATTTAAAAAAAGAAGATGCAATGGGGCTCAGAGTGGGAAGACATTTAAGACTTTTAGTACACCCCTCTGTGTCTATCTCTCATTATGTCTCACTGCTATGACTTTCTGAGAGTGATAAGCCCCGCTTTGGTTTTATCCCCCCACTGCTGCACAGTTTCCCATTGGCTAACATGAATATTAGTGCTTGCTGTTTTCATTGCCTGGGATTCTGGGTAGTGTTGCTTTCAGACTGTGTTGGGAGTCCCACAGACCAGTCTCACTGTCAATAATTGGTTAGGAGTTCTCCCAAGACTCAGAATATAATCGTATTCACAGCTTTCATGCATTACACAAAAGGTATACACAGCAAATTCTGCAAAAGGAAACCAGGAGCAGGATGAAATCAAAACCAGGAACAAGCTTCCAAGAATTTTCTTTCAGTTGGGTCAAACTGACTGCATTGAATTACTCCCGCAATGAATTGTGACAACATGGGTGAAATGTTATTCATCAAGGAAGCTCATTAAAGAAATATCCAAAGTTTCTCTGTTCTCTCTCCCCCTCTCAATTTTTTTCTGGGAGCAGGTTTCTTACACCCCCTTTGCTTAGCATATAACAAAATATCAGTCTCCCAGACGGAACACAACTGTTCAACATAAGCTGAAAATTTTCATACACACAGCTTAGATGCAGTGAGTCACTTTTATAACTTTAGGGAATGATAAGAACCATCCTATAGCCCAAGGTTCCTAGAAGCCAGTCAAAAGTCAAGCATACAAGCAGGCTTTTATAAAGTTTTTTTAAGAGAGGATTTTAGTATTCTCTGGGAAGACTTGGAACAATGAAATACAATTGGGAAAAAGTTCATAAGGAGTTTTAAATACATTTATAAAATTTAACTAAAATAAATAAATAGAAGATAGAACAACTCTTAAAGTTCTTATAAATAAGAATCCTTTTACATCCTCTGTGAAGTTTATATTTTGTTACTAAAAAGATGAGAGACAATTTATGAGGAATAGAAAAGGTTATTAGTAAGTTTAAATTTATTCTCACTAAAATACTGTCCTGCTTGTTCACTCATCTTATTAATTTTATATTTGGCTCTAACTGGTTTCACCTGTTTCTAGTAATCAACTTTTACTCTTAAAGTATTAATGCTTTAAATACAGGCATGTGCATAAATATATTTATATATGATGATAAGGAAATAAATCTACATGTATATACTTATAGGGTTAATATTAAGACAGCAGATGGGCATTGGACCTCCACTCAAGTACTTCCTCAATGCAAAAACACTTTGTTCTATTAGATTAGTATTCCATGATCACTGAAGACAAATGGGTGCATAAGTAAAAGTGAAGAAAGCTGTTGGTGCCCAGCTATCAAAAGATATAGTGTCTGGGATCTTAAAGGCTTGAAAGTAAACAAGCAGCCATCTAGTTCAGAAGCAACAAAGCCCACATGGAAGAAGCTCACCAGTTTGTATGACCATGAGGTGTTGAAGGGATCAGTTATCTGGCTTTAATGAACTAAAAATCATAACATTGTATGCCCACCTTCCTGATATGATCACAGATAACAAATGTATCCATAAGCAAATGTGGTGAAGAAAGCTGATGGTGGCCAACTATCAAAAGATATAGCATCTGGGAATCTTAAAGACTTGAAGGTAAAAAAGTGGCCGTCTTGTTCAGAAGCAACAAAACCCACAAGAAAGAAGCCCACCAGCCTGTATGACCATGAGATGCTGAAGGGATAAGGTATCAGGCATCAAAGAACTAAAAATTATATCATTATAAATGAGGGGAAGTACAGATTGGGAACCCAAAGCCCATCAGTAAGTGAAACAACATCCCCTTTACAGAAGGGTTGTGGGGAGGAGATGATCCAGTCAAGGTACAATATAGCAACAATGAAATATGCAACTTTTCTCTAGTTCTTAAATGCTTCCCCCCCCCACTATCATGATCTCAATTCTACCTTACAAATCTGGCTAGACCAGGAGATGTACACTGGAGATGTACAGATAGGAACCAGAAACATGGGGGATTCAGGGCAGATGATCCCCCTTCAGGCTCAGTGGTGACAGTGGTGATACTAGGAAGGTGGAGTAGAAAGGGAGAACCAATTACAAGGATCTACATATAACCTCCTCCCTGGAGTATGGACAACATGGAAGTGGGTGAAGGGAGACATCAGAGAGTGTGATGTGATAAATATGATAAAATAATAATTTATAAATTATCAAGCATTCATGAGGGAGGGGAGAGAGGAGAGAGAGAAAATATGAGGAGCTAATACCAAGGACTTAGTAGAAAGAAAATGTTTTGAGAATGATGATGGCAACAAATGTGGTTTGCGTACAATAGATGTATTGATTGTGATGAGTTATAAAGCCCCCAATAAAATGATTAAAAAAAAATGATTGATGCTTTGATTACATACAGAAATACATTTTTCCTTAGGTTTTAAGGTAAATTGGAATTCCTCCCTTCCAAATCTTTGTATATAATAAATGAAGGTTGTTCAATGCCATTGAGTCAGTCCCAACTCTCAAGGGCTCTGTGAACAACAGAACGGAACACTCCTCGAACACTCCTCGAGCCTGTGCCCCCTTCACAAGCTTGTCTTTGTTTGAGCTCCTGGTTGGAGGCTCCATCATTCCCTTTCACTCAATCTTCCTCTGTTTTCTTAACCCTTTATTTTACCAAGCATAACACCCTTTGCTAGGGTCTGGACCCTCCTGAAAATACGTCCAAATATGACTCTCATCATCCTCACTTCTAAGCAATATTCCAGCTGTATTTAGTCCAAGACAGATAGGTTCCTTCTTCTGGCAGTCCATCAATTCACTTCATCGCCTATGGCATTTGAAAACTAAGAAATCATATCAGAGGCAGCCTGCAGGAATAAAATCGTTCTTGTAGATTCATCATCCACTTATTCTTTCAATATCTGGACATAATGAAAGCCTACTATCTGGCCTACAAAGACCAGATAAAGCCTGGGAATAAAAGTGCAAGGGTTCTGTTTCCTGGAAAGTCTGCTTGATGATGTTTATTCCATTTGGGGATAAAAGAACAGAAGGAGAGCAACCACCAGCTCCTGGCTTGATTGAGTGGATGAGAGAGGTGTCACTGAGATAAACCCCACAGCATATGAGAGGGGAAGAGCATGAATTTTAAGTCCCTTGACGGAGACATACTTGTGGGCTGTATGTATAGAGATGACCTTAAAATAATTGAGACCAACTTGCAGCAAGTCAAATAATTAGTATAACACAAGAATGTAGCAAAGGATGAACAGAAGGGATGAAATACAACTGGGATAAAGTACATAAGACTAGAGGTTTCCCAATCAGGGTATCAAACTTAGAAAGTTAATTATAAATGGAGTTAATTCCAAAATTTCTTCCTCAAAAGTTGATTCAATTGATCAGAGGAGGATGATGTAAACTTTTTACAAATTATTCAGTTGCACCAGCTTCATTACAGATCTCCTAAAAAGAAGACATGCAGATGGAGTGAAACATCCTAGAATTGTATTCAGAAAACTAGAACTGTGAAAGGAAGTGGGGAGAAAGCCAGAGAAGACAGGAGGAGTCATCAGTCCATACTGCCTATCTAGTGCCAAATGGAGAAGAGGGGAGGGTGGGTAGGGGGAAGTTTCCTAGTGTTCTGTGTAGGGTAACGAAATTGTGTAGGCTGTCAGGGAATCTTCAAATCAAAGTCCACCACCATCAGAGTGCTGGTCTTCCAGCATCAGGCCTGCTATCGAATGCTGTGCTCAATCATTGGCTGTGGGAAAAGTGACAAACGTGATAATGTGGATTTCAGATTGTGGTGCCTGTGGTCTTTGTCCAGTGAAGCTCCCCATGGGTGGAAAACTTCAAGGCAAATCTTAGCCCCTACCTGTCTCCTGTGTCCTTCCATTTAAAGACAATGGAATGAGAAATGAAAGGTAGGTCAAGACTCAAGTTAGAGAAGTATTTGCTTTTAAGGCAAAGGTTTACATTGTTTAACAAGTAGGAAGAGCTTTAGCATAATTGTAAGAATAGGGAAAGGAATTTGCCTAATGGAAATTAAAGGTAAAGGAGTGTGAGGAAAGAAAAGTAGAGGGAGTTGTTGAAAGAGAAGACAGGAGGGAGGGAGGAAAAAAGGGAAAGAAAGAAATATGGATGGAAGGAAAGGAGGAAGGAAGATAGAAGAGTTAAAAAAAAAGCTTCAGAGGAGGCAGGAGGAAATGGGGTCAAGCATTTTGAATGGATTGATTCTCTGCAATAATGTCTGGATATGGGTATAGTTAAAGGTTGTAGGAAATGATATTTGATCATCTCAATTTCTGTTACAAAATATCAGACATGGTGAATTTTTTGACCTTGAACATGCAGTAACCCATGCTCAGACGAAAGCAAAAAGCAATAAAGATAGGTCCAGAGAACAACTTTTTAGATATGGAATCAAATTGAAGAAAGAGAAAGGTTGATAGCCATTTTCTTAAAGAAATGATGTAGTCGTAGGTATTATTTACCTGTAGCTCCTCTCAGATGAAAAAAAAAATCCATTTAAAAAACTTAGTACAAACCAAAACTCTAAAAATACTCATTGGAATAATTTGGAGTTACTTAAACTGACATGGCATTGAATTTATGTCTCTTACATCATAAAAAAGTAATCACTGAAAATATGTTTCATGATATTCAGTGTATGCATATGATGCCAATTTAGTAAAGAGTAAACAGTTTTGATCATGCAGTCTTGTTTAGTATTAAAAGAATAATTATACAGAGAGAGAGAAAAAAAGAAAGTAATTAAACAGGCATATATTCATATACATATATTCATGTATCAAAAGGTGGAGTAGAAAGGGAGAACCAATTGCAGGGATCTACAATAATCTCCTCCCTGGGGTATGGACAACAGGGAAGTGGGTGAAGGGACACATTAGACAGTGTACGATATGACAAAATAATGACAATTTTTAAATTAAGAGTTTATGAGTGAGGGGTGGGAGGAGGAAGGGGAAATATGGGGAGCTGATACCGGGGGCCTAAGAAGAAGGAGGGTGTTTTGAGAATGATGATGGCAACAAATGTGCAAACGTGGCTTCCATACAATGGATGAATGTATTGATGGTGATAAGAGTTGTATGAGCCCCCAATAAAATGATTTAATTTAAAAAAGATATGATAGTAATTTGTAATAGGAGAACTTTCAAAACTGTGATATCTAATCTGGAGGGTTCAGATGACCAGAATCTATTAATTAAGAAATTTTAATTCACAAGGAGCTAATTCAAATTTCAGAGCATGCCATTAAGTTCCCAATTGAGGCATAGGAAGGCTTTGAGTTATTTTATAATTATTTGTATTGTTTTCATTTCCTAGGCAACTCTGCAAAAGGCCATTGCGTGGAGCAATATTAAAACACAGACATTGCAAGAATCAAGAGTCATTATTTAATTAATGTATTTTAGAAAGAGTCAAGAGACTAAAGCAGAGGGTAGAATGATCATAAAAGTTTGGGAGTGAAAATATTGGGAGAACTTAGGCTAATCATGCAATTTACAGGTGAATGGAAAGGATAAATAATAAACAATATTACAACATAGTTTATTAGTAGGGGAGCCAGTATTAGAATTTGCTTATTTTATAATTCTGAAATTATTTTTAAAACTACTTAATAGGATATTTTCTTGAGGATTTATGTTTTTTGTTTTGCATTATGGTGTTTAGTGTTCTTAGCATTTGAAACCAAATGCTTTGTATTTTCTTTGGGGGAAAACTTTAGGCATATGTGTGTATCATATCAATAGGGGACATCCATAGTGAATATTAGGATTTATTATTTTTAAAACTTTCTGCTAGACAAAGTTGTTGTCTAGTAGAGTTGTTAAAAGTGAACAAAACATCTATAATTTGGAGAGTAAAACAAAATCTTTAAGAGTCTTCATATTCATCATATACCATAATAGTCTAGTTAATATCAGGGTGCGTTCTTCCATTCTTCAGAAGTATAATGTAGCCCCCTCATTTGTGTCTTTTCTAGTTACAATAGAAGTTTAGAGAACAGAGTTTAACAATTAGAGTATAAATCTGCTAAAAAGAAAACCCTAGTCATTTAGACCCTTCTACTGTTTTACCTTTAAACATTTCATATTTATATTGACTTGATGTAAAACATTTTCATAAAATAACATACATTCAAAATTAACAAATAAGTACACACTTTATACGAGAAGTATGCTACAACTATGATGTTGGAAAAACCATAAACCAAGGAGAGGATAGCTTTACCTTTTTAATTTTTTTAGCTTTACCTTTTTTTCAAGATTGACAACTCATATAATACAGAATATCAGATACTACCAGATACAGATATGTAAGCAGTAGCTTTCTTCTGGTGGAATGTTTAAAATTTTTCTGTCTTCTACTTTAAAATTTTTCTCCCTTGTATTTTTTTAGACAGGACACCTCTTGCTTCTCAAATGAATGCCCATTGGTTTGTAAAAAATGGGTAATTTCAACTGATTGTACATAATTGTAGCCAAGGCAGAAATGTGATATTAAGTAATTTTTCCCATTCCACTAACCCATTCCTCCGAGATGTTTATTAAGCAATCACTCTTTAAGTCAAACGTTTCAAAATATTAAAATCAGAATTTATTAACAAATTATAATAAGTAGATTGTAGCCTTCATTTTCTATGATACCCAAAAAACTGCCCATTAAAACTCGGTCTTTATTTTGGCATATATTGAACAAAGTAGAATGATGAAATATGAGTGCTAATCATTGTCATAGATGCAATCTGAAAGAAAACAAAACATGCAAAATGTTACGACATAAAAGCAAATTGAACACAGTCACATAATTTCATACTAAGTGCTCCAAGGTTGTAAATGTGGGTGAATACTCAGATACTTCCCTGCCTTTACTAGTATAGAAACAGAGGAACTAGTTAAAGGGAAGGTACTATCCTAGTACTTAACTTTTATTGTTGGGTGTACAGTTCTAACCAAAAATTATTCTTTATTGATATGGCAATTATTTTATTTTATCTTACATTTAATTAAGTGTAATTTGGGGTGGCAAGTATCATAAATTCAGAAGGAGATTAAACGGCAACATTATTAGCACTATGCTTTTGTTTGAGCATGATTTAGAAATAACACATCATGATGCTGAGAGGAGAGGAGTCGATACCACATGTACACATATTAATGTGGAGAAAAGAAGAATATTTCTTATATTCATGGTACAATGAAAACTCACCATCTATTTTTATATTTTTGTTTTCAGAGACTATAAATGAGTTCCTTACTTGTTTACCAGCCTCATGTGAACTGTCTTCCAACACACACACAAACACAGACAGACAGACAGACACACACGCACACACACACACACACACACACATCATACCAGGGCATTTACCATCTCTCAGGTTGTCAAATGATTCAAATCTGATCATTTTGGAAGCCTCTAATCAACCTAACAAGCTATGTCTAGTGTTTGTGAAGACAAGTTAGTGAATTCTCGGTGCCTGTTCTCTGTGGCAGCTGCCAGATGGGACTCACCCTCTGCAATATCATCATAGATCTCGCCATCACTGTAAAGGGAGAAAAATGATCTTGAATCACTTCTTAACGTGAACACAATACACAGAAGAAAAGGGGAACAAGATATTGACTTTATACAACCAAATTAAGGCATCTTAGGGAGAACAGTTGCACATGAGGTATTTATTAGTGGACTTTTTCTTTATTCATTCGTCTATCCCAATCACTTATTTTCTCTTTCATGCTAAAATAACTCCATGCTGTACCTGGCCTACGTCCATGGGCCACTGAAATTCACCTAAAAAGAATAGATCAGCTATTACTTCTCTTCAGACCTTAGCGTGGGTCTGGCACATGGTTGCTCTGAAGAAGAGGGGTTGATGGGATGGAACTCACTGAGTCATGGTGCCCTACTCTAAGGCAGGTCTTAATCCAAATTGTAACCATCTCTTTACATCATGAATGGTAGAGTTATGCATTCACTTGGACTTTAAATGTTGAAATAAATTCAAATTATATACATATTCATTATAAAAGGCATGGATAGTAATTATTGTATTCAAAGCTCGGATTGGGCTATTAGGGCATTTACACTACATAATTCTTAAAACTCCTATATATGATTATAGGCAGCATCCATGATAGTCATTTAAGCTATGTTGGCACATTTAACATTTGTCAAGGCCTGTGTTTTGGTGCGGGGTTCTGATGAGGTAATGGGGTATGAGTTGGGCTGCAAATTTCAAGGTCATCAGCACAAACCAATGAGTGACTCTGAGGGTGAAAAATAAGGCTTTATGCTACCATAATGGTTTACAGCCTCGGACACCCACAGGGGGCAGTTCTATTCTCTTCTAGATGGTTGCCATGAATCAGAACAATGTTTTTTGTTGTTGTTTTAGTACCTCTGGGGCGCATTCTACTCAATAAGCATACGGAGTCCCTCTTATGTATGTAGATATAAACTTACTGTCACCACAGTCAATTCAGACTGATAGTGACCCTAAAGGACAGGGATGAATGCCCCTTTGGGTTTTCAGACTGTAAATCTCAACAGGTGCAAACAGCCTCATTTTATTCCTGAGGAGTGGCTGATAGGTTTGAACTACTGACCTTGTAGTAAACCACTGAGCCATGTAGCCTAATAAGGAAATGAAATTAAGTACATCATTGACCCTAACTTCAAGCAGTTTATAATCTGATAGGGCAGAGAGTGATCTTACAGAAGTAATTTTAAAAAAGTATTTTAAATATTGACATAGCCTCAAACTTTATGACCGGGTTACAAACTGCAGAAATATAGGGTGACATTTGGTACCGGCACTATCCTGGAGCTGTTATCCAGGAGCCGGAAGAAGGTCATTCAAAGTGCTGCCAGCTTTACTGGTTGCACTGAGTCCCCTGCTTTGATCCTTTCTCTGACAGCACGAGAGACTTTGGATAATGAACATTTTATACAAATGCAGAGAATAGGTTTCCCATTATTTGTTCAATGGGCATTTATTAAGTATTTAGTTGATGGTGAGTCATATTACTTAGAGTTTTAGAGCATAGTTTCTAAATTGTTGTTAGTGTTCCTGTAATAATCACTGATGAGGTCTTGCCCCATTATTTGCCATGCTCGCTTTACTGGAAATTTGTAATAGTCATGGAACATACACATCTATTAAATTCCTAGACCTGCCACTACAATCAACATGCTTAAGGAAACAATGGTATCAGGATTATTTTCCCTCTGAAACCGCTGGTTGGTTTCCAGAGTGCTTCCCAATGTTAGTCTCTCGTTGGTGTCAATGTTGTGCATGGATACATTGTTGGGGAGTTCTGCAAGATTTTTTCATCACCCTGCTGAATTCCATCCCTTGGCATATGACCTAATGTTTGTGTTTAATTCTGAAGCTAATTCACATGGAAGACAATCCTATAATGTTCCAGCAGACACCGATTCACACTGGTACCAGGCTGTGACTGGCTGTGAGACTGGCTCATTCATAAGAATAGATGCATCATTGACACTATCTTTTTGGGCATACTTCCAAAAATGGGCAACCTAATGCTCCAAGATGCCTGGAGAAAAACCCTCAATTACAGGCCAAGCGAGAAACTGTTAATAGGCAAGATTAGCACCTAGTGTGAAGACATTAATTGGTCTCTGATTAATTCAATTCCACCAACTGCAGTAATCAGCAAGTAAAATCCGAAGCATTAATGGATGTGTTTGTAGCTTTGAATTGTCTGTACAATATTTGCTGAGTGGAGAGTCCAGTGGATCCTGAAATGGTGAACTGTAGAGCCATAAATGAAGAGAGCTTCTTGTCTATTTAAAAGATTGCCACTTTCTTAAAAGCTACATTTTACTATTGGTACGGGCATATTGACAGTACCTTATTGTTTTCCAATGTATCCTAGATAGGCCAGTAAGTTATTATTAGTTATGCTCTATTAGGAATTATCCATAGAGAACAGGATAGCCTTCTTTTTACACATGTTGTAGTAGAAAAAAATGAACTTACGTGTCTTCCAAATAACTTCGAAGGACATAGCCATCTATGAAGGGAAAATGAAACAAACTATGTTAACAAACAGGATTGAAACTCCTTTCATATTTCTTTTAAGAACTGAAATATAAAGATAGTGAATCTATCTCTGAGTGTGACCCATTTTTCTTGTATGTCTCCATTGTTCTTGTGTTTTGAACTTTTATCTCTTTACATCCATTTTGAAATTTTTTTCTTTTGCTGCACACAGAAACAATGACAATTATAAACTATCTTCTCTCCATTACGACAAGTCACAGCACAGAATTTTTTCAAAGTTTAGCCTGTTTTCTTCGAGGAGTGACTCACAAGAACCAGTTTTAAGAAGACTTTATGAATAGTGTTGCCTCCAAGACCCCGAGGGGTGCAAATAAATACTCACGATTAGTCAAGAGGCCGTGAACCATCCAGAGTCACTTTGGAGGTTGGGTTTGGTGTTCAACCAATGGAAACCACATACATGAGATCAACACGAGTCAGAATTGACTTGGCATGAAGTTACTTTCTAATTTCTACAATACCTACCAGAGAAGTTTTTCGTATTTAAAATGCCATCAGACCAAAAACTGAACCCTTTTAAAGTTCTGTTGAACAGAATCAGAACTGTGTTCAATGGCCCTTTCCGATGCCAAGGCACTTTTATGCATTGTAAATGGTCACAAAATAGCCCACATAAATTCAGTGCATAGTATCTTCCACTGCTGGTTTTGCCCTCGGACATACTTTTAATATTTGTGTGTCTGGTCTCTGGTGAAGAAAAATTACTGTACAGTTTTTCTAGCTATCTTTTTAACTCCTACCCAGAGACTGAGTGGCAAAAAGACATGAGGGTTGCAATGTGGAGGTTGATCCCCTTTTGCTGGTGTGCTGGGTATAAAAGTGAGCCATTTCAGAAGCAGAAAGAAAGGAATCCTGCAACCATCCTATAAGAAGAGCCGCCCTCAGAATTCACATGTGATCCCTGCCTGAAGTGGTGGTAGGAAAAACAGCAGAGACTACAGTGTTAAGACTGTGAGAGAGAGCTGGACAGAGGAGCTTTGTCAAGACTAGAACGGCTGGCTTCCTGATCCACAGTACAAGGATAGAAGCCCAGGGGTTGGCTAGCCCAGAGGCTGAGGACTAGAGAGAGACTTTCCTGTTAGCATGGCTGAGAAGAGGCACTGGTGTGGACAAAACTATATCTTAATGTTTCCTGATCCTAACTTGTGGACACCTGCTAACTTTCCTAATAAACCACAGTTATCATGACTATTGTTTGTGAGTTTTATGTGGCCATTGCATTAGCACAGGAGCAGAGTGTTCTGGGAGGGATAAATGGTATCTGAACAGGATGAACATGTTAGACAGTGGAGGTGTGATTGACCTCTGCCTCATAGAAATCATCCTTGGGCAGATATGGAGCTGTAGTCCCCCCTCTTCTGAAGCTGGAGGTGGTCAGAAATGGCCTCCCTGCCATTTCCTCACTATCTTTCATGAAACAAAATCTCCCTTGAAAGACCATGTAGGAGGGGTTCTGTGAATTCTTGTTAAGGAGAAAATAGGTGTTTTGGATGCAAGAAAGGAGAGTTTTTGAGCATCTTCTATTTGCCTTGTATTGTACAACACATTCCTCAAAACTCATGGGCTCATTCGGCTAGACCAGGGGATATACACTGGAGCCAGAAACATGGGGTGAGAGTGCTGATACCGGATGGGTGGAGGGATGGTGGAGTAGAAAGGGGGAATTTGTTGCAGGGTTCTACATATAATCTCCCTGGGGTACAGACAACAGGGAAGTGGATGAAGGGACACATTGGACAGGGGACGCTAAGACAAAATAATGATAATTTGTAAATTATTAAGTGTTCACGAAGGAGGGGGAGTGGGGAGGGAGGGGAACTATGAGGAGCTGATACCAAGGGCCTAAGTAGAAGAAGATGGCAACAAATGTGCAAATGTGGTGTGCATACAATGGATGCATGTATTGATTGTGCTAAGAGTTGTATGAGCCCCCATAAAATTATTTTTTTAAAAAGTCATGGACTGTTTTCTTGAAAAAATGTCAGCTGATATCTAAATATTATCAACCTTTGAAATGAGAGGTTTTGTGTTGATTCCTGAAATCTATTGTATGCTTGATGAATTAAAGTTACCTTTACATTGTGGTGATCAATGCACAATCCTTTTGATCTATTTAAACAATTGAATTGTATGGCATGTGAAATATATACCAATAAAGTTTAAATAACTTTAAAAATAAAGATAAATAAAATTGTCTTAAATATATTTAGTAAGGAAGTAGTAAAATGTGTCAAAAGATGAAAGCATAATAAAGCAATATTTGACTCAAAGTAGTAATAATTGGATTATATTACACTATCCTTTTATATACATGAAAGCAAAAGTAGTGACAAGTATTAAGAACATCTAAAATTCATATCTGTTTTCCCTGAGTAGCCTTTGGTATCATAGTTCATTCACTTTGTTAACAGATATTCATCTTCAATTCAAGTACATTTCACAATTTAATATCACTTTGAAGTAGGATATGTGTATCTCTAGGAAATTCAGTTCTGTATGTGCCTTTCAAAAGAGACATTATGTATTGCTAACAAATTTAGAGTAAATTGTTGATTTTGTTTCAGTCACAATAACAAATCCATGGTTACTTAAATTGGTTTGAGGCAAACAAAGGAAATGTTCTCTTTTTTTCATGAGCTAAAATGGTTGATTCCTGCTTTCAGAAGTGGATTCTTTGTCATTCTCTATTACATAAATAAACTATACAAGAAAATATGAGTAAATGTTCATACCATAGATTCATGTCTGTATTAATAATAATTGAAAAATTAGAGATGTCAGCTGAAATCAACCTCATTAAAAGTTGTCATTAATTGAATTGATTCCAATTCAAGTCAACCCCATGTGTGTATAGTAGTGTTTTTAAGGCTTTGAGCTTTCTGAAGCAGATCATGAAGGCTGCTCTCCCAGACACCTTTAGGTGAGGTACTGCCAGTTTTCCGCTGCAGTCAAGCACTTCACCTTCTATATCTGAAGCACCTAACTATTCACAACCATTTCTATCCAATTGGGAGCTAATCTATATGTCATTCATTCCATTGTCCAGTCCCATCCGGCAGAATTGTAAAATTGCTACCAAAATCAGTTTCCAAACCGATTCTACCTGGTCTCCTTGTCACCGTCTCCCTTTTACCTCCACCCCCCGAGACTTCTTAAGAGTTTCTTTGTAAAGCACTAAAATCAAAGGACAGAAGACTAGAGAAATGTATAAGAAACTATTAATGGTAAGTAACTAGAATAATTCTGTATCACATATATTTATCTTTAAAGCAGAATCCTTGTAGACTTAAAATAAGCAAGCTTCAAAACAAAGGGAACATACATGCCATTTTGGGAAGCTGAACGTTTTTATTGTCCTCTGATTTTTAGGTAACCTATTTTTAAACTCAAGCAGCCGAGATTTCACAATCCCCTTCTGACTAATAGAACAAAAAAACAAAACTTCAAACCCACTGACATTGAATTGATTCTGATTTCTAGTGGCCTTATATAGTGTTTTCCAGACCCTAAGTTTACAGGACCAGAGAGCCTAACCCACAGAACTACCACCAAGGCTCCCTTAGGGTTTTATAGACCTGGACAAAACATCGTATGTGACTAAGTTCCAAAACAGATATGACTTACATCTTGGCTATCTCAATTTAAACATCCCTTTCTTCTCGCACTCCAGCTACGTTCATTTCTGTATCTTGCCTATTTGAGAATTTTAAGGTCAGCATTCTCTTTTGTTGAACACCATAGATATTTTGTTGTATTTAATTTGTGTGTTTGATACAGTGTGCATACATCTTGTGTGGATCTGGTTCCATGCTGCTCTATTTTAGCTTCCCCAAATGAGGTGACAAAGCACAACCCGTGCCTTATGAAATCACTCTGAACTTTTCTTACAGGTTTAAAACCTATTAATATAACAGTGGATTTGCTGTCTAGTTCTTTTGAAAAATCTCAGTTAAAACCTCTTTCTATTCAAATCATGACTCACAACAATGTCAAAACAAATGACTTACCATGGGTTTTTTTTTTTACATAATCTAGACATTATCATTTGTGTGACTTGACTAGTTTTGAAGTCGGAAAATTCTCTTTTTGCTCCTGTGTCCCATCTGTGTTTTGTAGGGAATGTCAATGAAAAAATGCAAACAAACAAAACAACACACACAAAATGCACGGTGCTGCTGTACCTTAGTGCCATGTTTCATTAGTGCTGTCACCTTGAGCTTGCTGGCCCCGCAGGGGGGCTCACAGAGGATATGAAGTCGTTATTTGCCACCCCTTTGCTCATGGAGCAGACAACAGTGGCTTGAAACAAATGTGGCAGGAGGCAATCAGCTGAAAAGTAACACCCACCCCCCATATGTGCCAATTAATTTCCTTCTCAAACATTTGCTTGCTATGGTGCAGATGCTGTCTCTGGATGAAGGACTTGCCTTTCAGGAGGGCAACTGGGAATGCAAAATTACCAAGGGAGTTTAAAAAAAGTCCTTGGAAAAATTGTAAATGATTCCTTATTTTCTGTAGTATTTTCAGAATTTTAAAACTTATGTCCCAATAGCTTTGTTTGTTGTGAGAAAAACCAGAACTAAAATTTAAAAGCACTCAAGCTGGCCCTCGGGAGTTAAGCCATACGATTGAATGATGCAGTTGTACCCAAGAAAGTGGAGCTGGGGCCCACTCTAAGAGAAAATGGCGAGTGTCATAGAAAGGAAAACCAAAGGCGAGGCACAATACTGAGTAGACATGCTAGTTTTGTGAACAATTTCATCTGCCACCCTTCCTCTTTCTCTCATTATTTCCAGGAATTCATATCGGGGAGAGGGTTTGCCAAAAAACAACAACAACAAACCAAAGATCAAAAAACACACAATAAACAAATAAGCAAACAACAAATTGTTCTGAAGTGTTTTCAGTGAGTAGGCATTATTTTGTAAATGGGAAGAAAATCAGAAACAAAGAAATGATCAACTGAATTGAAAAAAATTTTTATCTACTTTGAAGTCCCCCTTTTGTGATGTTCAAAGGAAAGAGAGAATATTTTTGCCTCGGATAATTCAGCTCGTGCCTCATTCAACACACCACAGAACATTTTTCTCCAGTGACAGGAGGTGGGAAAACTCACAGCTTTTGAGACACCGAGTTGTGGAGTATGCGCAAATATTAGTGAGAAAGCCTAACCATTTGGGGATGTGCCAACAATACGAACGGTCTCCACGCCCACACAGCATGCGCTTTCCCAAGTAACTGGGTGAGACTCATTCAAATGTGATAATAATGTCCACAGAATTGAGTCTCCTTCACCAAACGGTGCCTGAGCCTCTGATTTCAAGATGTTGGGTTTAAATAAGTGACAGTTTCTTTTTCTTGGTGGGTTAAACACTAATGGAGGGTGAGGGATGCCATGGTGTTGGATTGTCAGTGGTTTTACTGAGAATCAGAAGGTATGGAAATAGAAAGGGAGCAATTCAGAGGCTGCGTGAAGTGAGAGACCTTCTCTCGTCCAATCAGTTACCCCAAGGTCCCTCTGCCTGACTTCCATCTGGTTATCCAAAGCTATGTCCAAATTGTTACACCAAGTTCAGCAAGGGGCATAAAAGGTGCTAGGTGCTGAGTGTGCAGGGAATGCAAGATTGAGAACATCTTGTAGAAGATATTCTGAAGCTCAGCGTCTAATGAGAATAATAGCTTTGAAGGAACAAAAGCAGTAGAATGATGGTCCTGGGGAGAGGATTGTGATAGAGTGATTGTGGAGTGTGGTATGGGGCTGCTTCCCACTTTAGTTGACAACTGAGTTGTTCTTAATAGACAATGAGAGACATTCCATGGAGGCTGACATAGCAAAGACAGATGGAGCTAGCAAAATACATTAAGTGAATGACCTGACAGTTGTCAGTATTTCTGGGATGATGGTTGCAGAGAGGGTCACAATAGCGTATACTTTGGGGGCTAGATTGTCACGGATTGTGTACGTGACCCTGAAGATTGTTTTGTATTCTGAAAAGGAACATTTGGGTAACTGGGTGGTGGGTGGGGCGGCTGATCGCATATACCTATGACAGCGATTTCAAAGATCTAGTTGAGGAAGGGTTGGATTTATATAACAATCACCCCCAATTCTACAGAGATATTGTGGAGTAGATCAGAAATTTTAAAAATGTTGACAATGCCAAGAATTCTGTCCAAAGAAACCGAAATTTTAGAAAGAGAAAATTGAAGTGGAGCAGATGTGATCGTTAAGTCTTGGGAGAATGTTCAACCAGAAAGGCAGTAACAGATGCTCTGGGCACCCCTCCCACCTGCCCTTCCTCTTCTACTTCAGTGCCTGTTGGCTCAACTTTCAGCTAAAAGTACTTGGATTTATCTTTTCACACGAGGGATTTTCTCTGACTTCCAGAATTCTCTTTGATAGCCTGATCAGCATCCTGTCTGACTCCCACCTGCTTAGGCTGCAAACCCTGAGGGACAGAAGTTGGTATGCAAATACCTCAATTCCACTTCCCACTGGAAGAAATAACCCAGGCACTCAGAGTTCTTTGGAAGGCAAGACTAAGCTCCAATTATCCAGGGGTAAGTTTGAGAACAAGACTTTCTTGGCTACCTTACTTCCCCGTCTCACTTCTCTTCTGGTGTTTCTTGGAAACTCTTCCCCGATAAACTACTTGTATGCACATCCTCATCTTAGGATTCACTTCTGAAGGAAGCCAATTAAAGGCAAAAATTCAGCCCAAAGTCTTGAGATAAAAACCAGAGCTTACAGAGTATTATCAATATAATCATCTGATTTCTATCCTGATGGATAAAGGACCACCAATTCATAAAGTGCATTCAGTCAGAACTCCTGATTGTACTCTAGCAGAAATTTTATGTTTCTACCTTCTTTTTAGATGATGCTAAGTTTGAAGAGATTGTGAAATCTACGATATTTGTGAGAGTAACTAGAATTGCCCCAATCGGAAATGTGAGGGTCCAATGAATTTTTCTTGATTGGCTACTCCTCTTTCATACCCTTAAGGTCCAGTGATTCTTAGGAAGATGGAGTCTCTTTTCTGAGTTTTTGTTTCTGATGCTATATCTATTCCTGATTGTCTTTGTCTCTTGGAACACTGGCTACAAATTATATCCAGTGAACTTCAAGTCTTAACAGTACACTGCTCCTACCTTTTATCTTTTGTTCTCATTCCATTTTCTCCTTTTAAAAGCCAACTGTACCTCCTCCACGAGAACTTTAGATCCATTTTCCCACTATTGAGTCATAGTATTTTATTCCTGACACTTCATTTCAGTCCTTCACCCTGAGTCACCTTCTCAGTAAAATCCAACCCAGAGTCCATGGTTTCCATGCAAGCAACCAAAGGGGATGTGGGGCAGCTGTGATCCATAGCAGCAGCTATGTGGACGATCCATTTCCAAATATATGGATATTTGGTCCTACAGGGTCAATTCTTACTCACAATGACCCTATTTTCAAGTGCTCTTCCCTAGATTTTATATGAAACAAACTCCCTTGAATAACTTACAGAAACATATTTTCATCTGCGAACCATACTAGCT
This sequence comes from Nesogale talazaci, assembly GCA_004026705.1. NCBI lineage: Eukaryota > Metazoa > Chordata > Mammalia > Afrosoricida > Tenrecidae > Nesogale > Nesogale talazaci. The sequence goes on from PVJH01006039.1 coordinate 80,107, forward strand.
GATATATTAAAAAGGAGAGGGACCCTGTCACATTCATTTAGAATGCATGTTGGATCTGGTGTGTTTCAATAGGAACTACAATCTAGGGAACATTCAAAGTAGTAAAACTGGAAAGGATAGTTGAGAAATATACTATGTAATTTCAGAACCAGGGGAGGGGGAGGGTTACTACTCTGACATAGTCTTTGTCATTTGAGTGCAAAGCGGAAGGAGCTTGGGAAGGACTATGAGCACAGATTCCCCCTGACTCCAGAGCTCATGATTCATCAATTCAATGGTGACTCTAGACAACCGTGAATTTAGTACACACACAAGTCTTTTTTGATGCTGGCGGTCTACAGGACTGCGTTTTGACACAGACTAATTTGAGAGTACCTTGGTATCAAGGTGTGGATATACGTGCATGTATTATATACGTAAGGGTTTCTGGTGACTAGGTGGCTTATGTACTGAATTGTGAACTACAATGATGGCCGTTCAAATCCACCAGTTACTCCACAGGAGAGAGGTAAGGTTGTTTGCTCCTGTCATGATTAAAAATCTCAGAAGTCCAAAGGCGCAACCCTACTCTGCCCTGCTATGCGTGAGAATGAACTTGATGACAGTGAGTGGATCCCTGTATTTGTATATATGTATGTGTACAAAACTTGTGATACACACACTTACAAGGGGGCTCCGGAAGGTTAGTGGGAAAATTCCACTAGCTGACTTCGATCTTATCCACAGACTTTTCGAAACCCTCTCCCATAGACTGAAAAGAAGGGGAAATACAGAACTGCTTTCAGCACAGCAGGAAACCGTCTCTGGATGGTTCCCACAACTCACAAAGCAAAGAGCCAAAAGAGCGAATCAAACTAGAGGATGCAAGCAGCGACTCACATTTTCCTTCTTCGTTCCTGCACAGAACTTTCATGTCATCGGTGTTTTGGATGACTTCAAGGGACTCGCCAGCCTTCACCTGTAGATCTCTGGCCCCCCACTTTTTACAAGTCAAGGAGGACACAACTTTGGTTGAATACAGGACTCTAATTTCACCATCATACTGAAAAAACAAACAAAGAAAAGCCCTTACACTCTAAGCTGATGTATAATGTTAGAATAATTCATTTATTGACAGATTTATTTAAAAATTTTCAACTAAATAAGAGCTCATCATGTCCCATAGATAAGGTAAGACCATTAAAAATTGGAAGAGCAGCTATCACTCATAATTTCACCAGTCTCATTGAAGGACTCTTTTTAGAATACTTGGCTCCAAGGACAGCTAATTTTAGATGATTGTGAAAACAGTGCGTATACTGATACGCATGTCTACATAGTTTTCGGTAAGAATAATTAAAATTCAAAATATATCTTCAGAAAATGTTGAAGGTAACTTGTGATATTAACCATTACACTATTAAATGTGCATTTGGTACTTGGTGCTTAGATCAGTGTTTTGAAATTTCTAGCATAGATAAATTTGACATACTTTAAATTTTTTCCGGAAGTCTTTTTCTTCCTTTTCCTGCTTTTTCAGCTTCTTAGGGTCCTTTTCTTCTGTCTTTGACTTTCCAGTATTAATTGTTTGACTAGGATGATAAAACACAGATAAAACAATTAGCATCTTGCTTCACAAATATGAAATGAATAGTGTCTAATAGAGAAAAATATATACTATTCCTGGATGACTTTTTTTTTTAAGGAATCACTTTGGCTAAATTTTATTTTCGAGGAATATATTTTTCATAGACATCCAGGACCATTCAGCATAATGTATGATGACATTATCCTAACAAACTATTATTTTGAACCCAGACTACTCATTAAAATGGAAGAATCTATGATGTTTAATCTTATTAAACCACTGTCTCATAGACTGTAGTCCTTCACACCTATCTTTTTCAAACCTTTCATAGTTGAGTATGTGACCTGCCCAATGCCATATAGATAGCTTTTGAACAAAGATTGCTTTTAAAAAAATCTAATTTGTTATACACTTGAATACATGCTAATTTTCCACATGGAGTTAAGTCAGGAGGCAGGAAATGTCAGTTAATGGGAAAAAATAGGTGGAGATCAACATTTTAGATAGAAAAATATGATGGAAGGAAGACTGATAGATAATTAACATAAGTACTATTGATTTTTCATTTACTATGTGTATAAGAGAGAGGGAAAGAAACAAGTGTTTGGATCAATGGATAGACTTAATATTAAAAACAATAAAGATGAAACACATAGGCATGGAAATTTAGTATATTGCATACATACCAATGAAACTAAATGAGCCCACAACAGTGAGTCTCCAGTCAATGGCTATGCATAGAATAACCTGGGAAGCTTTTCAAAACTACCAAAGGCCCTTGACTAATCTCTACAAATTATATTCAATTAGTCCCAAGTACTGGCATATATGAGGAGCTTTCAAATTCATGGAAACATGAAACTGAAAGAAATGAAAACTTCCACAAACTGAGGCTTCCTCATATAGGATAAGAAGCCCCCCAAGTAATGCTAATTTTCAGTAGTGTTGAGAATCATTTACTGTGAACTATGGAGACTGGGGGAAGGTGCAGGAATCTCAGCAGAAGGGAACTTTATGAAACAGGATTATTTATCAGTAATTTAAAAAAGTTTTTTAAAAACTGATGCTAGTTTTTATTTAGATTATCTGTGGTTATTTTTTTTTGCAGTGGTTTCTCTAGAATATTTGAGCATTGATTTTAGGATCTTGGAAATGATCTCTCAAAAAATCACCACCATCAAGTTGTTTTCAAATTCATGGCCACCCTAAAGGAAATGGCAGAACTGCCCCTGTGTGTTTCTGAGACTGTAACTCTTTACATAGCTAGAAAGCCTCGTCTTTCTCCCTCAGATGCTGGTGGTTTTGAACTGTTGGCTTCGGGGCTAGCAGTCCAACATGTAACTATTACACCACCAGGGCTCCTTGGAGTTCATCTCATGTACTATGAAACGAATAGTACAACGTCCTGTCTTTAGTTCTCCTTCACCCACTGCTAGTGACGCCTGCCTCTGGTACTGTGGGCATTCCAGGTATGCCTGGCCCAGAGTGGACCTCTGAAGCTATTCAGAGAATAGATGAATGCTTAACAATGCTTCAAGGAGCTCCTTGATAAGTATTCATTTAAGTTTATTTACAACTTATTAGGCAAGAAGACATAAAAAGGCTTTTCATTCTGAAATAAGCAACATGCAAGAAAGCAAGTAGATAGCTGGGTGGCATAACCAGTTAACATACTACATTGTTAACTAAAAGGTTTGTAGTTCAAGCCTGCCCAGAAGCACTAGGGGGGAAAAGGTTGAGTGGTTTCTGTTTGAAAAGCTAGCCATTAAAGACACTCTGGAGCGCAGTTCTGATACACAGGACTCACCCTGACTTGGAGCCCACCCAGCAAACAACTCTTTGGTTTTAAGGGCATGGTATGAATCCAAATAAGTGTAATCTGTGCAGATTGATTGTGTGCAGAGGAAATAGCCCAGTAGTTCTGGGTCCCCTGGAGATGGTTTTTCTGGGATGCGGTGATAGTTCTAAGAAATAGAAAACAGGGAAATGGATTAAAAACTTCCCAGGATAAAACATTAGGAAGTGACTTCCTGATGGTGAGGACTATTAAAGCTGGACCACATCCCTGAAGGACACTGGAGTCTCCTTTTCTGGGAACTGGCAAGGGAGCATAATGAATCTCTTTTCCTTTATCATGTTGGTTCCACCTGTAGAACTTAGTTGTCACATATGAATGACAGTCATGTTCCATTTGGCTTCTTTGATACTGTCTCTTGTTCAGTTAGATTCATTTAAAATATGGCAGTGAAAAAGAAATACTTGCAGTTCATGCATACAATCTTACCAGTCCAGCTCAGAAGACACTGCATGTTGCATGCTTTTTATGTTACTCTCATCCTTTAACTAATCAGAGACATCTCTCTTTATTCATCTTCCTTTTTTTTCTTGAAATAGCTAGAAGTGTGGCTGCTGTTATACGAAGTATACATCAGATCATGTCTCATAGTGCGGGGAGTAAAAGAGAGTATTCTATTGTGTTATTTTCTATTTCAAAAAAACTTTCAAAAAGAATTTCTTTTGTAACAACCGATTTTCCATACAATTTTAGCCTAAAATGTAATGGACACCTGAGGCACTCTAAAGACTGTCGGGATTCATTAGAGATTCCATTTTTTAAAACTTTGAATGAAATCTTTGAGTCTTGAATGCATTTATGAGAAGACAACTTTCCAAGTCCTCTGAAAAACACAGCCACTTCCCCACAAAGGACAACAATCTAGTTGAGGATGGAAGAGGCTTGAGCAGGGCCAGCGAGGGCTGAGATACAGACAAAGACGTCTATCCAAGATAAACAAGGTTTAGGAAAGAGAGTAAACTAAGAGGAGATGAATCAGTAGGTGGTGGTATATTTAAGTGAGCAAATGAATAGAAGTATCAGTAAGAAGCAGAGGTTTAGGAGACAGAGAACAGAAACAGGGCTTAGGAGGTGACAGAGAGACAGATACAAGAGAGAGACAGACAGAGACACACACACAGAGTGAGCAAGAAAGCAATAACGAGAATAAGAATAATTTATAAATTATCAAGGGTTCATGAGGAAGGGAGGGGAGTAAGGGAGGGGGAAAAATGAGGAGCTGATCCCAAGGGTTCAAGCAGAAAACAAATGTTTTGAGGAGGATGGTGGTAACAAATATACAAATGTCCCTGACAAAATGGATGGATGCATGGGTTGTGATAAGGGTTGTACGAGCTCCCAATAAAGTAAAAAAAAGAAAGAAAGAAAGAAGAAAGCATGAAAGAGAAGATCATGAGGTAAGATCAGGGCTATGTGATGAAAGCCCAGTTGAAACAATAGAGCGGGGACTAAGGAGGAAGCAACTTCAGAGAAGGGAGCAGAGTGTTCACGATCACACACAGTGGGCTTGCACCCAATTGGGTATTTCGTTCATTGAAATTTCTTAAGCAGTCTCATTTTCATTACTTTATTTTAACGAAAACATTTTAATGACCTTGTCTTGGCTGATGGAGCAGGATAATCAGAGGCATCCACATCATCATAAACTTCTTCAACCATGTCTAAAAATAGAAATATTGAAATAAATTAGTTTGGACCTAATTAGTGATATGACCATTTAATAATATTTTTTTCACAGAAAGACTCTTTATGAAAGACCAAAGTTTTCCTGGAGTCTGGATATATGTCTCCTGAAAGCACTGCCTGTCCTACAAGAAGAAAAAATGTCTTTATCTCCCAGGAAGAGTGCTCTAACTTTCCCTCATAAAAGCAATGCCATGATTATATTAGGGTTATCTCAAAATGAACATATAAACAAAACAGGGAAAATAATTATCTGAAGATCAACAAGTGGGATGAATGGGTCTGAGTACCAGAATGCTAACAGCCATGGAAATTGAAATCAAGATTCTTATGAGACTTAGAGTGCTCTATCTGTTCTTATCCATCCACCCACACACCCATCCACCCACCCACCTACCTACCTATCCATTTATCCATCCAGCCATCCTATAGAATTGTTTTTGTCACTAGTATATTCTTCATTAACTTGTACCTTACAGTGAAATTAACATATCACCTTCAAATATAAAGATTATTTTTTTAGCAAGAGACTTCAGTAGAAACAGAAAATAAGCATTGGTGGAAAAGTTGCCATTATCCTAACCCGCTGAATGGTTTTCTAATCTGAAGATGCTCTTCTTCCTTCTAGACTTCTTAATAAAGAGCTTATGATTTGCTCAAAAGCAACTTAATCTGAGGCAATTTTTTAAGAAATAGGAATGCATTAAGAAATGAAACATGCCAAGTTGAAATGTTTTCTAGTAGTATAAAAAATTGATTTTCTTTAAAAACTCTCTGTTTTCTCCTTCCAGTCAGGATTAATAGAACTAATTAATTTCACAGGAAGAAACTTGTTCAATTTACATGATACCTCTATAATTGTGGAGCAAGGAATATTTTAAAGACACGTATCAGTTGGGGGTAAAAACAAACTGACAAAAATCATAAATATATTGCGTTACATTTTGCAGTGGAATATTTAACAAGTGTAGATTACACATTTTAAAATTTAGATCTTTAAACACTGGGGCCCTGGTGGCCCTGTGGAGTGCAGATTGGGTTGGTAACTTTAAGGTGAGTGGTTCAAACCTACCAGCTGCTTCATGGGAGAAAAAGGAGACCATCAGTAACGCAGAAAACCTACATAGCCTGGCTCTAAATTGGAATCAACATAGACTGGTGGCATGCTATACAGTGTGCTTTCCAAAATCTTGACATTGGAGTTGAATATATCAAGCAGGCAAGTGGAAGTCTCAGGTTGAATTGAGTGGGAGGTTCTGGGAGTTCCGGTAGACATTCCCAACTCATCACTCTTTCCAGGATGGCTCCTATATCTCCCTGGAAGAATAGTGTAAAACCATTCATTTCTTTTTACCTCCCTTTTCCCTCTATTTTACTGCTGAGAACTGTGGGCCATCCAAGTGAAGTAATTTTCCCCAAGTGATGTGATGTTTTTTTAATTTTATAGCATTAAGGCTATAATACCAATATTGTGACTAAATCCAACGCTTTTCTATTATGCAATGTTAAAGACACCAGATACAGGTTCATTTTTACTCCTTACCTAATTGTTCAGGGGGAGGAGGAAAACTGCAAAGAAAGAGAGAATACCATTACAGCTACACAAATATGAGCAGAGACATTGAATCTGTTATTTAGAAGATACACAAACAGGTAACAGCTCGAAGATTAATCTGTTGATCATCATTCCTTTCTCATCCTTCATTTCTCCATGAAATCTTCATTTCTGTCCAACAATTTGGAATTTAATAAGACTTTGAATGCTAATGTTTGCCAAATGAACATAGAATCGAGGCATATGGTTGGTTTATTTCATCGAAATTCATTGGACAGAAGTTTTCAGATTTATTGTGTCTTTGGGCTTATAATTACACTAGAGTAAATTCAATGGACCCAATATTTTGGAGTTGACTGGCTGCTGTTTATGTAAATCAAAGAATAGAAAAGCAGAATCAAATTAGCAAAGGTCATAGGAATAGTTGTATGACCACATTTCCTTTTTAGGTACCCAGATGTAGGAGAATGATAAATGAGAGAGGAGCATCCACTTAGACTAGAGAGTGAGAACTTATTAATAGAAGTGTTTTGAAATCAGGATTGTGTGGCATTTAGTTGCAACAGAAAAAGACCTTTGTTTTCAATAATTTTTCCCTACATCTAGTAAACACACACTCATGCACACACACAATCACTAGAAGAACGGGATAGAAGTGGCTAGTTATGTTAGATTGTGAATGAACATCCATTCAAGTGATCCCAAATTAGAATTGAGTGAAATGTAATTGAAGCAGTGAAAACAATCGTTGGCTTTATTTCTGCTGAAGTAAGAACTATATTTGAATAATGTTGCACAAAGCAAATATTTTCTTATGATTTCAAATGCATTGCTTATTGAGCATTATCTTGGCATGTCACAAAGAGTTTTAGAATGAGGGATAATATGTGAGATTCACAACTTATACAGACTTTGGTGAGGAGCCCTAGTGATGTATTGAGTTATGTGTTGCAGGCTGCTAACCACAAAGTCAGCAGTTTGAACCCATCAACTGCTCCATGTAAGAAAGATGAGGCTTTTTGCTTTTGTACAGCTTTGAAAATCCAAAGGGTGGTTCTGCTATGTCCATGGGTCATTATATGTCAGAATTGCAGTGAGTTTTTGGTTTAAAGACTTCAGTTAAATATGGCAAAGTCACTGTGAACATATAAAAGAATAAGAGTTTCCAGTGTCAAGAAGCTAGAAGTTATATACAATAAAGGGTTATTTGAGGGGAAGGAAACAGAAAATGTATGCTTTAATTTTTATTTAGACCTATGAGATACTTAAATTAACTTTAGACCAGAAGAAATATATAATGCAAATAGAAGTGATATAATTGTGAAACAGTTACAAAGATTTCAAATACTATATTTAGAGAAAATAAATTTTTATCAAATTAGTGTTTAAAAGTGAATGCATATTTTAAATAGTAGTCCATATATAATATATAATAAAGTGTGGCATTAAAATGTTGAACTTTTAGATGTGAAGCCACAGGCTTAAAGAATGTGAGAGTGTATGAATGTGTTAATGGATGAGAGTATGTTTTTTCCTGTGTAGCTACATGTGCTTGAGTGCATGGCTATGGGGAAAGCAAAAAATTGTTTTTGATCCATAGGATGATTTATCAAAACACTTTATGCTCTCTTCATAGAAAGACATGAGTTTAAAGATGGTAGCAAGAGGATAAGATGTCTCATGGAGTATAACATCAAAATGTTTTATCTAACACAATTTGGTTATTGGTTATAAATATTAGTAGCATGTGATTAAATGAATATTAGTGTAGTTATTGTGCACTAATTTTGGTAGGTCAACTCTTACGGTGAACCTTCAGTATTGTCTGAATCAGAGACTTTTGATTTCTCTCGTATACTTTTCTTTTTGTTATCTTTTCCCTTTAATATCTTCAAAATGCCCCAGGACCATTTGTTACTCTTCTCTTCCACCTGTAGTGTTAAGCTTTGGAGCATGCAGGCATTGATCAGAACGCAATCATGATGGAATGTAAAGACATTGGGGTTGCTTTTTCAGGTTTTATAGAGTTAGACAAATTGGTCATCAGATAGTAGACAAGTCATCATATCCAACAAAATGACATTAGCAATCTTATAGGTCATGGTGTAAGAATGCTAGTCTTTTTTTTTTTTTTTTTTTTTTTACTTAGTAAAATTTCTCTTGCTTCTTAAGTTCATCAAGGGCAAGTTTTAAACACCAACTTTACTTTCTTTTATGGTTAAAAAAAGCTAGGAATAAATCAATCCTAAATTTTCAGTACATGCCATTTCAAAAGTTTCTTACCATTGAAAGAAGTACAGAAGTAATATTGACTGCCTGAGAAAGTACATGATCTCGGGGCTGAGCCCCGGTGGCGTAGTGGTTGTGCACGGGACTGCGGCCCACTGGGTTGGAGGTTCAAATCCAGCAGCGAGGCTGGGCCTCCTACTTCACCATAGGGCAGTGATGTCCCCCCAAAAAAACAAAAATAAAACAAAAAACAAAGTACATGATCTCAATTCATTTGAGTCATGTGCACTTATGATGATTATATAAACGATAGCCATCAGTAAACTCTGAAGATATTTGAAGGAAATATTGACAAATAATTGGGAAAATATTTGAACTCATATCTACAACACTTGCAATTGTCCTCTTTTTTTAATGTTACTTCTTTTGGCAGAATTGTTAAGCTTCTTTCAGACAACCTACCACTTCAATTGAGACGTGGTACATTTATTTTCCCTTGTCTACTCTTACAGTTAGTAAATCATTCAAAATATTTTTGGCAGCATGATAAAGAACACTATTTCCTGCTTTCTAGCCCAAGTCTCAGTACGTACAGTAATAGGAGAAAAAGGCAAATCCTTGAATGTACTTACTCATCACCAGCTTCTTCCTCTTCAATGCCGTCATAAATATCATCATTTTCTGGAGCTGGACATGTCCCTTCATTTGGAGGATGAGGAGAAAATCTTTTGTTAACTTGACAAGCTTGTCACACAATTCCATATTCCAAACTCACCGCCTAAGAGTCAGTGGGGAATCAGAGTGATGCCCCTGAGAGTTGCCGAGAGTCTATGGGAGCAGGAGGCCAGTGTTTCTCCTGCTGAGCTGCTGGCCACGTTGAACTGGGGTCCATGTGGATTGCAGCCCAACAGGTCACCTCCAGTCATGCCAAGGTCACCCGTGTTTTGATAATAAATGAACCTCTGGTAACTGTAGGAAGCACCTATCTTTTATGTTAAAAAATTAAAACAAAAAACTAAAACAAAATATGTTTATTTTCCTACTCTAACTTAAAGAGCAGATAGGTAACTGCTCTGTTCACCCCCATAGAGTGAATTCTGAAATTATGATAAAAGAATGGAGATGATAAGCGGGACTGTAGCTCTGAGCTGAAAGGAATGTGGGGGACAAGGAGATCGAGCATATGCAAAAGGGGAGGGAAAAGGGGGAGTAAGTATAGAGTGTTTATTGTGGAAAAAAGAAAAGAACTTAGAAGACAAGACAAATTTTAGGACAAACTAAAGAGAGAAAAAGACAACTCATCAAGATACACACCAGGGGGCATCAAAAGGAAAAATTATATTATTTGTTAATCACAGTTTTCCATGAATATTTTGAAGCCCCTTCATATATGAAGAAAAGCAAATGGCATGTCAGACTGTAAACGTGGTTGGTAGCTGGAACAAAGAGGTAAAGGACAGGGAATCTTTTTAATACACACTCTTCGATGTTAAACCCTTTTCTGTTTGATTCATCTTATCCTCCTGCTACATGACATGCATGAATTTTACCAATGTTTCTTGAGTTTTTCTATGTGTACAATGAACTTCACATCTGACTTTTAGCATGAGCTTTTCAGGGTTGCACGAGATATGATTGCAATTCCCTCATTTGATCAGTGAGAAAACTAGAGTCTTGGCGGTGTAGTGGTTACCCATTGGACTGAGACCCACAAGATCAGTAGTTCAAAACCACCAGCTGCTCTGCAGGAGAAAGACTGGGTTTTCTATACCAGTAAAGAGTTATAATCTCAGAAACCCACAGGGGAGGTTCTTATTTGTGATCTAGCGGCAGTAGGAGTTGGCACTGGTTCCAAAGCAGTGAGCCTTTTCTAGAAGTTAAAGCCAAGGTGCCTTTAGGCATTATCATCTAAAGAAGAGTATTTTTGATGAAATGACATCCTATTAAGTATTGCGTTCAGAAAACTGGCATATGCTGAGACCTTTGGGGCCTATGGAAACCAGGGCAACCCTGGGATTCATGGCCAACTTTAGAAGAAAGATGTGACCTTGGCTTTGCCCTTGGGAGAACTAGATCACTCATTAGCTAGAATTAGAATCTAGGCCAGGGTTTCTAGCCCAGTGTTTCTAACATTTCAGAATGTACCTCATTATTGGCAAATGGAATGCCCCCTGTCATCTGTACATGAACATGGGAAAATTTAGAGAGAAATTATGGATAAAAGTGCATGACTTACCTCCACTTCCACTCTGATTATGGCTAGAGAAAACACAAACACACACAAATAGAAGTAAATAAAATGAGCATATTCCTTATTTAGCAAACAGTAGTTGTAAAGAGATATTTCAGGCCCACTTCAAACCCCTCTTTCTTAAGAACTGTGTGTGCTGAGGACGGGTCCCTGTTTTTCTGGCATTATGCTTTCCAAACCGACAGGGATAGGGAAGAAAAAGTTACCCAGGAAGGAAAATTGGATTGAATATTTCACATCTTCTATTGCACCTGGCGATAGTGATGATATGTATTTTTGCTTAAACAAATCTTCTATCCATCATTTAAAAAGAGAGAGAAAACCTTACAGTTAAAGCTATCAAAATGTTATGAGGAAAAAATGTATTCCTTATCATAATGTTTCCATGAATTGGACACATGAAGAACATTGATAGGGAAAATGGTTTGGTGTATAGGGATACATATCACAACATATATATGGAAGCAAATAAAAGCCAAAATGTAATACTAAGACTAAAAATCAACTCTCAAATTCCACAGGTATATTATATAAGAATCTTCAAATAAGTTTATGGAGAAATGGAATTAAAAGATAAAAGAATTTTCCCATGAACTTTTGGAAGTCTTCTCATGTATGTGTACATGTGTGCATGAGTTTATATATCTAATTACATGTACAAAATATATAAACGCACATGCACACAGATATTAATATATACATATAAACAAATTAGTGCACATATACAAACACATGTGTGCATACACATATATCGCTATGTATACATATATGCACACATAAACATACATGAAAAGTCTTCAAAAATTCAGGGGAAAAATTTCATTATAATGAATTCCATTTTTCTATAAACTTTTTGAAGTCCCCTTGTATATATACCTGTATATATGTATGTATGTATGAATGTGTGTCTGTGTGTATACACAGAGTTATAATAAGGACACTTTGTTGATGTCAGATGTTGTGGTAGTCAAAAGAGTTTACATCAACTTGAATTTTTATGGAAGTGTCGGGGTGGACTGTCAATCAAATCACAGCTGATGACACCTCCTTGGGAGGGTGGTCATTTTCTAAGTGAGAGAAACTAGTTACCGCATCTTCTAGCCTGTGGGAAGTCTGCCTGTCTCTAGGGGAGGCCCCTGGGGGCTGCCTAACCTTGAGAGCTCTCTGTGTCCCGCCAATCCTCTATCAACCTCAGATCCATGCAACTCTGCACCCACTCACCTCCAATTTTGTTGCCTCCTGCTTCACTTTTCTGTGTTACTGGCCTGCGACTGTGTGAATCTGAAGAGGGGCTTATGGACTACCCTCTAGCACATGGACTTGGGGTGTACTGGGCTGGAATGCTTTCTTCTTTTAATTAAAAAAATTTTTTTTCAATGATTTTATTGAAGGCTCTTACAGCTCTTGTAACATTCCATACATCATTCATATCAAGCATATTTGTACACATGTTGCCATCTTCATTTCCAAATATTTTCTGCTTGAGCCCTTGGTATAAGTTTCTCTTTTCCCCTCCCCCTTTTTTAATAAATCATTTTATTGGAGGATCATGCAACTCCTATCACGATGAAAACATACGTCAATTGTATGCAAGCCACCTTTGCACACTTGTTGCCATCATCACTCTCAAAACATCCTCCCTCCACTTAGGCCCCAGTACCAGCTCCCCATATTTCCCTTCCTTTCCCCTCCCCTCCCCCATGAACCCTTAATAATTTACAAATTGTTATTACTTTTTCATATCATATACTGTCCAATGTGTCCCTTCACTCACTTGCCTTCTTGATGTAAGATTATTCCTGGATATAAAGCTTTCTTATCCAAATCTGAGTACCATTGGGCTGGTTTCCAGACAATCTGGCCTAACACTGCTGCCAATGACTCACTCTGACTCATAGAGACCCTATGTACAAAACGCCAAGCACCAGCTGGTCCTGCAGTATTCTCACAATTGTTTTCACGTTTGAGCTCATTGGTGTAGCCAACATGCCAATGCATCTTGTGGAAGCCTTTCCTCTTTATCCCTGCCCCGCTACTTTACCAAGCACTCTGTCCTTTCCAGGTAACAGTCTCTTCTTACATGTCAGATGAAGTCTTGCCATGCTTGCTTCTAAAGTACCTCCTGGCTGTACTACTTCCAAGACAGATCTGTTTGTTCTTTTGGAAGTCTATGGTATTTTTAATATTTTTTTTGCCAGCACCATATTTCAAATGCATCTATTCTTCAGTCTTTCTTGTTCAATGTCTCTCTCACATGTATATGAGACAGGGAAACTTTATATGTATATGAAGTTGTAAAAGTAGGGCACCCTGAAAGCGTATTATAAGAAGACCAGATTGAGATTAGAAAATGATTACAGTTTCTTTATGGAAAACCTGAAGGATGAATTGGCCAGGTGGAGAATAGAAAGGACAGCATTTCTGACGAAAGGAGCAACAGAAGCAAATGCTGGTGGTCAGAAACATATTCAAGGGAGGAGTGGGGATGGGGGAGGGGTGGAGGAGGTAAAAGATGAAGATAGTGAAGTTGCTAGAAGTTATCATGCAGAGCTATATGTTTTGATTCTCCTTGCAATGACAAACTGCAGAAAGCAAAAGAGTGATATGCTCAGTTTAAATCAACTGGTCTATGGACCAGTGTTGTTTCACCATTTGTTACTAATTGGCCACAAAATACAAAGGAAAACTGAAAGCCTATGTTTACGGATGGTTGCACCAAACTGACATTCTTGCAACAGGCCAGCATGTCACCTCACTGTCTAGGGTACAGAGCAGTTTCGGTATCATGAGACGTGGAGGAGAGCCATGTAAGAGACACACTGAGAAGCACTCAAATTGATAATCCTGACATCAGTCAAGCAGAGGTTCCATTGAGAGAAAATAGAAGATTCCCATTTTTTTCCCCCAGAGGGTGGCAGTAGAAAAGAAGAAATGTGGGTTTAAGGCAGAAACTGTCCATCTAATTATTAATTTGGGAGTGACTAGGTGGGTTTTGTATTGCTAAGGGTGGGGTGTGGGGAGAAACAGGTGTCAAGGGTGCGCTGAGGTTTTTGAAACAGATTATTGAAGGAGCTAGATCTTTTGAGGGTGTAGGAAGAATATGAGTTCAATTTATCATTACTTTGTACAGAAATTTTTTTGAGCTAGTGTTTAAATCCCATAAATCTGATACAAGTAACTATCATGGTTTTTTTTTTAATTCATTATAGGGCATTGAGAATTTGCTTTTGAAATATGAAGTGGAATTATAATCAAAGTCATTCTTTTACTATTCTCTTTTCAAATAAAAACAACAAATACTCGTAGACTCAGATTTTAGGGCAAAAAAAAAAGTTTGCGATGCTCCCTGTTTCCTATTTGACCAATTGTATTTTGTCATACCATAATTATAAGAGAGTATTCTAAAAGAATGACTTGGAAGGACACTGAATGAACACCGACAAAGGGGGCCCACTATAATCCATGCGGTATTTGATGCAACAACCAAAGAGTAAAATGAAAGACGTCGGATTTCAAGTAACATCGCATGCATTTAGAGAGTATTGTAAATGGCGATTTAGTTTTGTGATGGAGATCAATGGGATAGATGGAAGGTAAAAAATTGTAGCTTCTTCAACTATCTCATCTCTGACAGTCTGTTCAGTCTTACACTCTGTCTTGTCACATACCTGCCAACGTCTGCTTGCTCTGCCACATCATCATAGACTTCTTGGTCATCGTCAGCAGGTCTCGACGCCTGAGCACAGAGGGAGTTTTTTTTCCTTTTCAAGGAGTCATAGTTGATCTCCACCAAAGTTGTTTTAATATAACCATCTACAAAACAACAACCAGTTATAGGTAGGCATGAATAGGAATTAACTCCATGGCCACTGGCTTGTTTTTATATTTTTAACTGGAGGCTCATACAACTCTCCTCACAATCCATCCATCTATCCATCCATTGTGTGAAGCACATGTGTACATTGGTTGCCATCTTCCTTCTCAGAACATTGACTTTCTACTTCAGCTCTTGGTATCAGCTCCTCATTTTCCCCTTCTCTCATGAACCCTTGATAATTTATAAATTATTATTATTTCCTCATATCCTCACTGTCCAATGTCTCCCTTCACCCACTTTCCTGTTGTCCATTCCTTGGGGAGGAGATTATATGTCGATCCTTGTAATCAGTTCCCTTTTTCTACACCTCTTTCCCTCCACCCTCTGGTATCGCCCCTCTCATCACTGGTCCTGAAGGGATCATCTGGATTCCCTGTGTTTCCAGTTCCTATCTGTACCAGTCTACATCCTTCAGTCTAACCAGATTTGTAAGGTAGAATTGGGATCATGATAGTGGGGGGTGAAGAAGTAGGAAGCATTTAGGAACTAAAGGAAAGTTGTATATTTCACTGGTTTAAAGGGTAGCTTAGGTCTTGTAAAGTTGCGAATAATATGATTTGCACATTTGCTCTTTAAAATTTTCCTTTATTTATTTGTCTGCGCGTCTACCTTGAAGAGCAACCATGGAGTGTATTATAAGACATAGTGTATTATGTCAAAGTTTTGTCTTGTGACTCAGATGAGTTATTGCGGCTCCCTACCCCACCCAAGGAAGAACAACGAGAGCCTAATACCTAGTGCTTTTTCTTGGAATAATATAGGCATTTGCATTGTTCCTACTAAGAAGAAAGTGCCAATGAGGTGATGCTGTCACTATATTTACCGTATTAAAATTTCTTTTCTTTGATCAGTAATCATTCGCCTGATGACTATGAGTAGTTCTGGGAGGATTTCTACAATTGATTTTGACTCTAAAGGAAAACAAAATCCAAGGGAGATTTATACTTACACGAGCCTCTTGCCGTTCTTCCCAACCACTTCCCCTCAGGATTGTCCGTCAGGCGGATTATTTCAATTTGCTCTCCTTGCTTGCAGCTCAGTTCATTCTTTGCCCCTTTGATATCACAGCAAGCCTTGGCTTGATGGATGACTTGGATCGGACCTGTCAGCTGCAGAAAAAGTACACAGACACATCAGCTTCTCTGACGATTCAGAGCATCTTCAAGGAAGGGAGTTGTGCAAAACCAGGGTGTCCACAACTTGCTAACTGGCTTATTTGCAACATTTTCTGGCTTGAACTAAAACATAAAGGTGAGTAGTTTATCTGCAGGATGTTATGGTTATAGGAGGAGGTCACCCTTAGATGCCAAGCATGACCACCAAAGATCTAAGAGACGATTGATGTTTGGGGCTTAGGAGAGAACAACAGTGATCTGCTGACCTTAACAAGTGAGATAGCCTGCAAAGGCAGCCATTAAGAACCTAGTAATACCACTTATGTACAACAATCGATAAGGATGCCTGAAGGTGCAACAGCATTGCTAACTGGAAGTTGGGTTGTTTAGATGGCGTGGTAGGAAGACAGGGTTCCCTGCTTCTATGCAGGTGACAGTCTAGAAAACCCTAGGAGGCCGTTCTTTCTTTAACACACGGTGGCATCATGAGTCCAAGTAGACTTGACTGCACCTGGCAAGAGTAGAGACACTTTATGGTGGATTAGGTCTGCTTTTATGGCAGATGCTTGGGAGATGCTGCTGCTTGATTTTTGCCTCAGCATGATAGAGAAATTCATAGGAAAGGGTGAGTGGTGGTAGGGGGTTGTCCTTCTGGGAAAAATATATATATTTCACTTTGGCTTTCTGTGTATCTGGGAACTTGGAGGAGAGTGACACTCTTGGCTGTAAAAAGGATAGCATTTTGTGAAACAACTCTAAATCAAAACAGCAAGCTTCATATGTATGAGGTTTTAAAAATTAATATCATGATATGTTAGTGATTTCTTGACCACAAGTAATTATTCTAACTTCCATAAAAGTAGGAAGTCTAAGTAAAAAATAATTTATGGTATAGTCTGGGTTACATAGAATAAAACTGCTATCTTTTCAGAATTTCTTGCATCTTTTGATATGCAAACATGCATGGTGATTTTCATAGGTCTGTCTTATTTTATTGAAGTTATACCATCAATCACATACCAGTAAGAAAAAAACACTTGAACATCAATGTGAATTAAATTATGATATTTCAAAGTGTTAAAATATATCCCAATATATTTTATATATTGGGATAATATATATTTATATATATAATAAATATATAAATATATCCCAATAAAATATATCCCAATATCAGCCCTGTTAAAATGAAACATAATGTATGTTTTAGAATCAAAATATATGGTGACCATATTGACATTTATGGAGCTTTTATGCTGAAATTTATTAATGTGGAAAGAACATATATTGGAAAGTACAAGTCTTAGCAGATTTTTTAGCCCAAAGTTAGTAGCATATCCTCTTTCTATATCCCTTTTCTTATTAAAATCAATACATGAGTGAATTAATACAAATTGATTTCTCCAAATTTTCAATAATTACTTCAATTAGTATAAACAATCTCTTCATGAACAGTGGGTTATAGTTTCATTTAATAAATTTAATGAAAATATTGCTTGCATTTTGTATAAGTAAAATGGGTTAGCCACTTATAGCTTTAACTTTTTTTGGGGGGGGGCATCACTGCCCTCAGGTGGTGGGAGTAGGAGGCCCAGCCTTTGCTCCGTGGAGCTGGAATCGAACCTCCATCTTAGTGGGCCGCAGTCCTGCGCACAACCACTATGCCACCGGGGCTCAGCCCCTAGTTTTAACTTTTACATGGTAAATTTCTCCAAAGTTTAATGAGAACCTATAATAGATAACATCCCATAGGTGTTTTATTTTAGAAGTCAATGACAAACTTTCAGGAAAGTTATTATTTATTCTGACTGTAAAATAAGAAATTAAAATTCAGAAAAGTTAAGTAATATGGCCAAGATAATACAGCTTGAATATAGAGGTAAAATTTTAATTCCTATCTGCCGGATTTACTCCAAACTTTTTGTTTGCCTTGCACCAAGCTGTTGAACCTTTAGTTTTAAAAAAGGGAATGCAATAGGGCATGATATGCCATATAAGTTTTAGAATGTAGACCATGCATTTAATGTTCTGGAAATGAAATATTCACACAACCCTGATATGTTTTCTTCCTACAGTGAAGAATAGGTGTGTAATTCATGGAATTACCATAAAACTATCTGATATACCAGAAACACAGCAAATGTGTAAAGTCATCAATAAAGATATAGCTATGCTTGGTATGGTTTGATCAAGTGTAATGCATCAATTACTGAGAGCAAAAGGTATTTATAGAGGTATAACTATAGGCATAACTATATGTAAACATATTCACTTATAATGAAAGGGATAGAGGCCAATGTACATATATTTATATACTAAATATTAAAATGAACTTTGGACCTCTACTCAAAGTCTCCCTAAACACAAGAACAATTTTTTCTAATAGCCTGTCACTCTTTAATATTCACCCTCCCAGCAGGATTGCTGAAAAAAAAATGGGTGCATAAGCAAATGTGGTGAAGAAAGCGGATGATGCCCGGTTATGAAAATATATAGTGTCTGGGATCTCAAAGGCTTGAAGTTAAACAAGCAGCCATCTAGTAGGGAAGAAAATAAACCCACATGGAGGAAGCACACCGGTCTGTGTGATCATGAGGTGACAACAGGATCAGGTATCAAAAGATCCCCAATGAACAATTATATCAATGTGAAATAGAGGCTTGGGAGTGGAGACCCAAAGCCCACCTTTGGACATCCCCCCACAGATGGGTTATAGGAAAGGGATGATTCAAACAGGGGGAGGTAGAACACTGACGAAACACGCATCATGCCTCTTGTTCCTGAATGCTTCCCTCCCCCCCGCTACCATGCCCTAGTTCTACTTTACAAATCCAGCTAGATCAGAGTGCCCATAAGAGCTCTTGACACATGGAATTCAGGACAGATTAAATCCTCAGGAACAGTAGTGGGAAGAGTGATAAGATGAGCGTGGAAGGATGGTGGGTGGGGAAGGGAGTACGGGGATAAAGGGGAACCAATCACTGCCATGCGAAGAGTAACAGAAATCTGGGTGAAGGGAGACAACAGAAATGTAAGACATGAAACAACAATAATAGTATATAATTGTTCAAGGATTCACGAATGTGAGAGGGTGGGGAAGGGAGGGGGAAAAAAAGAGGGGCCGATACCAAGGCCTCAAGTAGAAAGATAATGTTTTGGAAGTGTTGATGACAGCATATGTACAACATATGCTCAATACAATTGAATGATGGATTGTAGTAAGATTCGTAAGAGCCCCCAATAAAATGATTATTAAAAATAATAAAAACAAAGCTGGTATAGCCAAGAGCGACGTAGACAAAAGAGTGCAGTGTTTCTGCTTATACGTGTAGAGGTCACACAAGTCCCAGAGGTCAGTGAATCCAGAAATGAAAAAATCCAGGCCGTTGAGAGGAATAAGAAACAGCAGGTTTCAGAAGCCAGATGTACTTGAAATTTGAAATAGAAGCCAAACTCTAGGTCAAGTGTGCTCACCTGGAATCAGAGTGTGTGTCTGGTGCATCCAGGAGACCAGCATCCCCTGCATCACTGTGATGCCATGCTATGAGTGTGGCCCTCCACTCAGAAAACACTCAGTAGGCTGACATGACCTGAGTAAGATTTTGAAGATGCTTTGAGCAGCCAAGGGCCTATTTATGTAATCATCATGTATTTTGCTGTGTACCCACTAATTATGAGCCACCGTCTTCAATGTGGATATGAGCATGTTACATTTTTTAGCGGAGCGAGAAGGGAACATGGACAAGGGTGATAAGAGGATGTGATAAGGGAGAAAAAGATGACTGCTATGGAGGTAATGGTACAATGAAGCTGCTTACATATAAGGATTTTAAGAATGGTGGCCCTCCGTTTGTGTGAAAGTTATAGAAAGGTGGTACTTTGGGCCATCGGCAAGCAAGCACTTACTTTAAATTTCTTCCTTATTTCTTGTTCTTTCTTTTCTTTCTCCTTCTGCTCCTTTTTCTCTAGCTCCAATCGTTTCTTTTCCTCCTTCTCTCTTTTCTTTTCTCGTTCCTTGGCTGCTTCTCTGTCAATGAAAACCATCACAGTGGGTGAGTATCTGCAGGCCTTGAGGCAGTAGGGCTCACTCTCCAGAGAAGCTTCGACCCACTAGGGGAAAGGGTGTCCAGCACACAGATGAGTAAAAGGCCAAGATGGGAAAACCCCAGGGTGATCTGACTTAGTCTGCCAAAATAATGTTCTCAAAACCAGCAGGGTACACCAGCTGAGGTACCTTTCAATGGTTTTATTCTCCCTAAAAATGTATACCAGTAAGGCAATGCTTATAAGGACATTGTTCTTGCAGCAGAAAAAATGAGTTTTTCTCTCTTTACACATGCACATGCACAGTTGCACAGATGCAACCCTTGGTGCAGAAATTTGTGGTCATAGCTGGTTGTTCAGGAACCGAGTAGAAAAATGAAGATATCTAAGATCAACATAAGATAACATATGGCCGAAACCATATTCAGATCAATTGTTCTCTAGGAAAATAATAGGCTTAATTTCTTTTCCAATTTCCAAGAAATGTATTGGCCTGGGGTTCCCTAGAAACATGTTTTAGGACTATTATGATCATTATCCTGCTTTGATGGGCAGATGCTTTGGTATTTGGTTCCCTTGTTAAATGATTTCTCATAATACCTCTGTGAGGTGAAGCCCTGCCCAGATGAGCTCAGGGTAGCACTGATAAATGAATTCTTTGTCCAAGGACACATTGAAAGCAAGACATGCACAGCCATGGTTATGCTTTGGGCTGAGATCCAGAAGATCCGCAGCTCAAAACCACCAAAGTTCAGAGAGACAGCTACAGGGCATTCTCTGCGTGTAAACAGTCCAGTGTTTAGAAACCCACAGGGGCAGTTCTGCTCCATCCTTGGGGTTACTATGAGTTGGCCATGAGTGAGTGAGTGAGTGAGGAGTGAGGAGTGAGGAAAGGAGTGAGTGAGTGAGGAGTGAGTGAATAGTGAGGAATGAGTGAGGAGTGAGTGAGTGAGGGGTGAGTGAGTGAACGAAGAGTGAATGAGTCAGGAGTGAGTGGTGAGTGAGTGAATGAAGAGTGAATGAGGGAGTGAGTGAAGAGTGAGGAGTGAGTGAATGAGTAAGGGTGAGTGAGGGGTGAGTGAGTAGTGTGTGAGTGAGTGAGGAGTGAGTGAGTGAATGAAGAGTGAATGAGGGAGTGAGTGAAGAGTGAGGAGTGAGTGAATGAGTGAGGGTGAGTGAGAGGTGAGTGAGTGAAGAGTGAGTGAGTGAGGAGTGAGTGAATGAAGAGTGAATGAGGGAGTGAGTGAAGAGTGAGGAGTGAGTGAATGAGTAAGGGTGAGTGAGGGGTGAGTGAGTAGTGTGTGAGTGAGTGAATGAGTGAGGAGTGAGTGAGGAGTTAGTAGTGAGTGAGTGAGGAGTGAGGAGTGAATGAAGGAGTGAGTGATGAATGTGTGGTGAGTAAGAAGTGAGTGAGTGAGTGAGTGAGTGAGGGAGTAGTGAGTGAGGGAGGGAGTAGTGAGTCAGGGGTGTGTGAGGGAGTGAGTGGTGAAGGTGTGGTGAGTGAGGAGTATGGAGTGAGTGAGAAGTGAATGAGTGAGGAGTGAGTAGTGAGTGAGAGAATGAGTGAGTGAATAAGTGAGGAGTGAGTGGTGAGTGAATGAGTAATGAAGAAAGGAGGGAGTGAGTGTTGAGTGAGTGAGTGTTGAGTGAGTGAGTGGTGAGTGAGGAGTGAGTGAGGAGTGAGTGATGAGTGAGTGAGAAGTGAGTGAGTGGGTGACGAATGAGTGAGTGAGGAGTGAGTGATGAGTGAGTGACAAGTGAGTGAGTGAGAAGTGACTGAATGAGAAGTGAGTGAGTGGTGAGTGAGTGGGTGAGTGTATGACTTTGATTAGTTTATATAAACTACAGGTCTCCAGGCTTTGATGAGAACCCTTTAAAGAATCAAATTAAGATGTTTTCCTTCTAGTATTGTGTGTCCACTTTTACTCACATAAAGTACTATATTTATCTCCAAGAAAATAAAAATAAATAAAACAACTCATTGCCATCCAGGGGATGCCGACTCCTTAGGAGCCTAAGTGACTGACTAGAAGTGCCCTGGGGGTTTCCTGACTGGGGCTCTGTAAAGGACTCCTAAGCCTCTTCCTCTCCCAGAGTGATGGGTGGGTGACCCAGGACTTTCAGCCCAACACATAATCCCTACGCTCCCAGGGCGCCTGTCATGTTTATTCTAGAAGGAATATTTCGTGGTAAAAGTTGCAACTCATACATGTCTTCATATGTTTCCCCATCGCTTTCTTGTTCCTGTCAAGAAAAACACAGATGATAATTAATTTTAAGGCTTAAAAAGGTTAGACACAAATTTATTAGTTTATTAAATATTCCATAAATCCATTTATTAAATAACACCCCCCAAAATTATATGTGTAAGTATTTGTGAGGTTGGCCTTATTTAATTTTTTTTCTCTCTTTAGAAAGAAACTGGGCGAAAAAATGAAAAAAAAAAAGAAAGAAACTGGGCAAGTGAGCACACAGTTGCTTCCTCTCCGGCTCTCTAGTGCACGTGGGTAGCCAGGTCTCCGTGGATGCTCTGCACCCCAACATTCCTGTGAGCAGATGGAATGGCTCACATTCAGTATCTCAAGAACTTTAGATAAAAAATAATTCAAAGTGAAAAATATCATTATTCTCTAGAGGTTTCATTTATTTGTTTTATCTCCATAGGAGGTGAATGAAAACAATTGTTAAATATGCTTGTGAGAGCAGTGTCACATTAGAGGGAAATGAAAAAAACAAAACGCTGACCTCTTCAATGTCTCCAGTACCTGTGAGATTAAACAAAGAGAATAAAACTTTAATATATTACAGTTAAAAACCAAACACACTCACTGCCAGCGAGCCGATTCTGACTCACAGCAGCCTCTCTAGTGCAGAGTGGAACGGCCCCTGTATGTTTCCGAGACCTTAGCCTCATCGTTCTCCTGAGGATTATAGCTAAGAAGCCTGGTGATACAGGGCTCACAGATGTAATTTGATGAAAACGGGTCATAATCTAATGGGCATATTGCTTATCGAAGAAAAGGAAGTACATAATCACCGATGTGCTTTCGATGCTTATGATGGCTGTTTGAATGTTTATAACTTCCTTACATAGTAATTTCAGAAAGTAATGCAAAACCCAAGAGATATAAGACACTCTTTATCGTCTTGAAAGGCATGGGTGTTTCATTTTATGGGCCTGCGTGGAAGGGAGTGATTAGCTGCCAAGCAAAAGTACCAACGATATTCCCGACTGACATGCTTTTTGCCCACATTGTCTTACTACATCAAATAAAGCAAGTTGGTGTTTCCTTATTATTTATCAGGACTATTTTGCTGCTATTTTATTTCTGGTGACAACTGAACAGTCATTTAGGTTGGTAGTTTTATTTTATCTGTTTGTATGTAAAGGATATATTTGATTGCTGAGATTTTAATACCATGTTAACGAATTTCTACGTGTAAATCTGTAACCTTGAGAAATAATACTAAGAACAGTATGATTTTAATAAAGAAGAAGCAAATAGAACAATGAAATAGAGCAGAGCGTTCAGGGGTAGTAATCCACAAATACATACAAACTTAATATATGTGTATATAATATATGCCTATTCCTGCACTAGACATACATAGATGAAAAATGTAAAGGTGGCACAATAAATATTGGAGAAAAGAATAAATTATTCAGAGTTTAATAATGACAAAACTAGATTCCTCTGTGAAGCCACAAACCATGATCTTTACTAATTCCTCAAAGGTGGCTTGAAAAAGGATGCAAATAGAAGTTCATATAAAATATAAGTGTGCATTTTTATATTCAAGAGATAGGAAGGAAATCTTAAACAAAACCTAAGACGTATAAGCTAGAAGGCAAAAATTAATTAATCTGCCTCGATCTGTCCAAGTAGCATGGACTAAGTTAACTGAGCAAAGACAGAGTCAAAGAATGTATTTACCGTGTCTAAAATAGACAAAAGACTACTATCTAGAATATCTGAGAAACCTGTGAAGGTCAACCAGATAAAGTCAAATCTGAGGAGAAAAATGGTCAAAGAATATGAACCAGCAATTTGCATAGGAGAGAACACCAAGCTAATCAAGGAGACAAAGAGGTACTTAAACTCAACAGTGAGTAGAGATATAAAAGCTGAACAATGCTCCGGACAGAGGTACACCTACTGAAACCTTCATGAAGTGTAGGCAGATGCAGTTGATGCAGAAGTGTTGTGCATCTACTCAGTCAAAAGAAGCACACCATGACTATGACCCACCGTTGTACAAATGGACCTACATATCTGCTGAAGCAAAGCTACACAAAATCCACATGCAAATGTGTACAAGAAAGTAGTATGGTGATGTCATTTGTGCTATCAGTGAGGTGGAGGCAGATGAAATGTGACTGCACATGATGGAATTATTTGCAGGTATCTAAAAGCAACAGCTGCTGGACACAGATCAACATGGACGATCTAATGAAGCACATTGGTGTCATGTGAAAAAAACTAGAATGAGCCCTCACACTATTAAAGAAAATGAAAATCTGTACATACAATCAACCATATGCAAAGAATATGTATACACTAACACACATTTGGTACAATAGAATGTTTATTATTGGTGAGGGAGGAGAGGGATGGGAATGAGTGGGCCCTGAGGATCAAAGGAAACAAAATGAAAGAAGAGAGGAGTCTCATATGACCACTAAGGACAACAAAACATGGTCACGATTGGTCCCTGAACCTAGAAGAATGACTCATTTACCCTCTGTGTCTGCAGTAATAATAATATGAAATATCACTCTGTCCCTTACCATCCAAAATTATACTGCCATCTTGGTTTTCTTCATTTGCTGAGCTCCTGAAAATAAGAAAAAAATGCAACAAGTAGTTAGTCACAGATAAAGTGGAGTGAAAGATAGTTTTTTTAATCTTTAATATGTGCGCTTATTTAGAATTTCAGAAGTTGATGAATTGGGGAACTTGAGGTTGACCTGCTTGTTCATAGATAAACATGCAATTAACTCATATGTTTTGTTAAAGCTAAATCAATAATTCAATTCTGGAATTTTGGAGCAATTTATGCAACCAATAACATTTTCAATTGCTTTTCTTAGATTTATTAGCATAGCTGGGGACATTTTCCAACTTCATCAACTACTATTTGGGATGTTTTTCAACTGTATCTTCAATAATATTTTATGATTTCAATAATTATTTTTTCTATTCAGCCCTCATATCGTCCATCTTAGTGTTTATTCAAAACATTCAGTGGCTATTAAAATCTTTCTCTATCTCCTCTCTCCCTTGATCAGATATACTTGTTTCCTATTTCACTAAAAAAAATACTGTATAAACTCGTGTATAAGTTGTTTTCTCTAGCACATTAAAAAAATAATTTTATTGGGGGGCTCATTCAACTCTCTTTTTTCAATGATTTTATTGGGGGCTCTTACATCTCTTATAACATTCCATACATCATTTATATCAAGCATATTTGTACACATGTTGCCATGTTAATTTCCAAATATTTTCCACCTGAGCCCTTGGTAGAAGGTCCTCTTTCCCCTTCTTCTT
>PVJH01006040.1:0-70631 GCA_004026705.1 Nesogale talazaci
AAACTCTAAAAGTTTAACATGAAAAAATGTCAAGTATGCTGGATGAATATTTTGGTATCAACAACCAAACTCGATTGTTTGGAACATAGTGTAGTACTCTGGGTGTTTTAGTATTCTCAATTGTTAGTTCTATTTCCTAGATTTATAGTTTACTTGTTTTCTTCCATTACTTACTTACAGTTAGAGTACTGATTCGCAAAATTGTGCATATGATTTTCAACTGGAAAACATAATTCTATCTGTGCACTCCTATTGAAATACTAAGACACACAAATATTCACTGCCATTGAGTTTATTCTAGTGCATAGTGACCCTGTATGACAGGATAAAATTCAAATGTGAGTTTCCTAGACTAACTTCACAGGAATAGAAAGCCTCTACTATCACATTAGAAAGGGCTGGTGGTTTTGAACTGTCAACCCTAAGATTAGCAGCCTACTATGCCATCAGGGTTACTCATTGACTATAATAAGCCTATTAAAATCCACAAGAAAATCTTTGTGATCTATCATCTGCCACATATGTAAGATAAGATGAAAAAAGAGAAAGTCACAATTACAAGGAATTTGGAGGAAAGGATCCAAAAAAAAAAAAACCCCAAATTATCTACCGTGGATATATTTTTTCTCCTATAAATTAGGAAATAGCTCATTATTCAATTACCCTGGCTGAACACCTCAATCCTGTTAATGGAACATTTTATGTTAGATAATTGTTTAAAATCCATCTTTATACATTAAGACACTCAGAAATCTAAGGGGAAGTAAAAAACATTTACACTACTATAATCAAGTTGAAAATTAGCTCGACATGTAGATGTATAAAATTAATGGCACATAGTAAAATTTATATTCCTAAAGAACCCATTTCCAGTAAATATGAGAATAAATCTTTTAAATCTGCCCTTTCTTCTGTTCATTTAGGCATTCCCTAGGTAATAGCTTACAGAAAAATGTGTATGATAAACAGAGGCCAAATAATTCTGGCTGTGGTTTTTATAAAATATTAAACTATAATCGAAACTAAGTTCTGAATAACAGACTCTTTAAATATTTGAAATGCATTTGCTTCAAAATACATCTTAATTTAATAGCATAGCTCAAAAAGAAAATGGTACACATATGTCCATTTCAACCTTTTTTTTAAGCAATTCAGTCATGGTACAGGCATTCTCAGAAGATCACATACATGGAGGAAGATTCCATCCTATATCTACAATCCATTTATTTCTAGGAAAAAAATAGATAATTTATTTAAAGCTAAGTTTTTCCTTTATCACTAGTCTGGCTTAACTTCTTAAGATGGTTCTTATTCACCTGAGTTATGTGGGTACTACCTATGGTTGTTTCTATCCCAAGACATGGTAAATTTACAGAAGAGGATAGGAGTGTGCTGCTGGGTTCAGAGGCCATAAATCTTTACCAATGCAGATGTCTCAACTTTCTTCCATGGCATGATGACTAGTGGGTACAAACTGAAGAACTTCCAGGCACTTAATCCACTAGGGAGATATATATATATATATATATATACATATATATATATATATATAATATTTTTAATATTTTAATTCCATTTCCACCAATGTTTCTATTGTATGGAACATAATGATAGATTTTTGAGCAGAGATAAGTCAATCATATAATTTTACAAGTAATGAAAAACAAAACTTCAAATCTCAGAAGTTCTGAGTGAAGTTTCAGTACATTCCCTACAATTATCTAAGGACCACTTTCAATTCTTCTTAGTTAAAAAAAAAACAAGGTGTTTTAAAAAGTTTGCCAATATACATAAGTAAAATATAATGAAAAAAATCAGTTAATTTTTTAAAGTCTTTTTATACATGTCCCAGGCATCACTCACCTGTCAGTTCATCCTACTGCAGGAGCTTAGGTGTTGCTTTGACACTGGAAGCTATATCATGGCACTGGTGTGGCAAATGCCAGTCAGCCCACCCAAAGCGAACAGTCTTGAGGGGGACCGCTAGAATAAGACTATACCAAAAGTACTCTCCTCTCAATTTTGGAAGAAGCAACTAGTGCAAACTTTAAGAATAGCTTAAAAACATTGTCTGATGACTTAATGAGTGGAAACAGAACACTTTGGGAGTTAGTACCCAGGGACAGGATGCTCACTCAGGAGGGCATTCCAAATGTAACTAAAAAGAAGCTGCTTTCTTGGAAGAAGGATGGTCAAATCACTCCTTAGAGGCAAGACCGGCAATATTTCATCTTACACACTGTGGAAGTTTTGCCAGGAAAATCTAGTCCCTGGACAATGATATTGTGGGGGTGGAGCAACACTGACAAAAAGGAAAACCGTCAATAAGGTGGATTGCCCCAGTGGCTGAAACAATGGACTCAGGGAGGAGGCAGGAGTGGGTGTTTTTTGTTGGGGTTGTACATGTCCTGCTGGCACCTCCCAACAAGAGCAATGTGCAACTCCTAGTTATACGTGCCCCTCAAGTAACAAATCTTTCAAGATACACATATGATTCCATAGCTTCAAATGATACAGCTAATGCTCTGAGACAAAAATAAGAATAAAAATCAGTATGACTGGATAAAGTTGAAAAGAGAGTTGGCAAATTCCAAAGGCACGTATGGCATCTAAAATCATAGTGGGAGAATTTCTGTAAATCACCAATAAATGTAGGAAAAACAACCATAATGAGTAGAAAAGACATTCCTTGATCAGGCTGTGATACTGTGATGACAACATGTTGGTATGAAACTAGAAAATATGATCCCAGAATTCCAAATATCACCAAGACTACCTATGACGGACAGATTTCAGAACTCTAGTATAAGACAAGCAAGTAATGAAGATTTAGTGATATGTTTCTGTAGAAATTAGTCAGTGAAGAACTTATAAACAGCTCAGAAATGGCACTCCCTCTGCCTTAACTTTTTTTGCTGGAAGACCCAGCTTGCTCCCAGAGTCTTGCAGATGTGTCCACTGTCACTGGATCCATGGTACTTTGTTCCTACCAGATGGAAATGCTATCGCATTCTGTACATTGTTTCATAAGTCTGAGAGGAACTTATGGACTAGTATCAGACTTCTAGACTTGGTTTAGGGCTGGAATGTTTTCCTGATATAAAATTATACGATTACAGTATAAAATTACTTCCTGATATAAAATTATTTTTTAATCTTCTGTGAATGTCACTGGATTTGTTTCTCGACTCAACTCACACTAACAAAGCTTATTATGGACCATACTGTTGAATGTGTTTGCATAGAAAATAAATGACAAGTACACATGTTCCTGGTAATCTCTGCTTTCAGCCAACATCCATTTGATATCAGCAGTGACTGTATTCATTCCAGGTCTTTCTTTGAATTCAGTATGAAACTCTGATAACTCCGGCAATACACAGCTGCAACCTTTGACGGTAATCTCCAGCACAATTTCAATGGCATGTGGCATTGATTACAATGGTCTGCAATGTGCACCGTCTGTTGTTTTCCTTTTCTTTGAAATGAATGTAAATATGACTGTCTTCCAGTCAGATGGCCAATTAGCTATCTTAAAAATATTTGAGGCTGAGCCCCGGTGGCGTAAGTGGTTGAGTGCGGAACTGCAGCCCGTGGGCTTGGCGGTTCAAATCCAGCGCCTGCTGGGTAGCACCCACAACCACCAGAGGCAGTGATGCCCACAAAAAAAAATATATATATATATATATTTGGGAATAAAGAAGTGGATGCTTTCAGTGCTTCATTAGTGTGTTGAAACATTTCAAGGGTGTTCTATCAATGTTGTGAGCCTTTATCTGGGCTAATGCCTTCAGTGCCATTAGTTCATGTTCATTCTCAAATGCTACATTTTGAAATGGTTCAATATCAACTAGTTCTACTAGTGCTTAGTATATTAAATTTTCTTCACCATACCCTAGGTCAAAGGCACTATTATACTTGTCCAATTTTCACTCATGTATAACACATGTGAAAATGGTGTGGCTTGAATCAGGCACACTATAATCCTCAAGTGATAGCTTTGCTCTTAACATTTTAAAAGATCTTTTAAATCAAATAACTGCTCTATGTCCAAGTCCAATTCCCAAAATGACATGAGATGAATATAATTGTTAAGGTGAGGAATATAATTGCTAATATTAAATGAATATTAGATGAAAACAGAAACTACAAAAATTTTTCTTGAGTTTTATTGACTATACAAAGATATATGACCTTATGTCTTATAACAATAGGCAGGATTGTACAGAATGACAATCAAGGACACTTAATTATGTTCATGTAGACAAAAGTTCTGTATAGGTCAATAGGCAGCCATTTGTGTGGAAGAAGATGTTACTTATTTTATATTATTTTAGATCATGGAAGGTGTGCCTTTTATAACCTGTATGCTGAACATAGAATAAGTGAAAAAGAACACAGCATCAGAATTTCAGGAAGACATGTTGCTGTTGTTAGAGGTTATTGTTTAGCTCGATTCGCAGTAATCCTGCTTACAACAGAAAGAAAAATGACTTTTTCCTGAGCCATCCTCACATTTTTTAATTTATTTAAGACCATGGATGTATCCAATAGAATCTTCCTCCTCTTCACTGACTGTAAACTTTAATAAGCAAAATATCTTATTTCAGTACTAGCCACTCCTGATAATTTGTCTAAAGAGTGTGAGATATAGTCTTACCATATTTACTTCTAAGGAGCAGTGCAGCTAGCTGTTTCTAAAAGATGTGTTTGTTCTTTGGCAATCAATTCTATATTTAATGTTCACTGTCAGCCCCATAATTCAATTGAAATTTCTCAGGTCTTCCTTGGTCATTGTCCAACTTCCTATGAATATTAAGTGACTGAATATACTTTGACAAAGGTAAGGAATACCTAGTCATCAGAATTGAATCTTTATCCTTTCACACATTAAAGTGGGGCTTAGCAGACGATTTGCCAAGTGCAACACATCATTTGATTTATTGGATGTTTCTTTTATAAATATTGATTGTGGGTGCAAGTATAAAATTCTTGACAATATCAATCTTTTCTTCATTTGTCATGATATTGCATGTTGATTCAGTTGTTACAATTTTGTTTTCTTTACATAGAGCTGCAATCTATACTGAAGGCTGTGGTCATTGATATTCATCAGTAAATGCTTCAAACCTCTTTTTTTTTCAGCAAACAAGGTTGTGTTATCTGCATATAGCAGACTGTTAGTTACATGTCCCCCAATCGTGATAATTCACTCTTCTTCATTCGGATTTTCATATTATTTTCATATTATTTCATATTATTCTATCATAGGTAGACTAGGGATGGTGAAAAGATACAGTTTTGACATATACATTTCTGGAATGTTATACATTCATCCAGTATCCCCATGTTAAGTTAAATGACTGCTTCTGGGACTATATATATGAACAATATTAAATGATCTGGAAATCCGTTTCTTCACAGTATTATCCATAGTTTGCTATAATTCAGATAGTTAAATATCTTTGAATCGTCCATAAAACATAGTAAAATGCTTTCTTGTATTCTCTGCTTTCAGCCAAGATCCACTTGATGTCAGGATTAATATTCAAAGACCCCTTCTGAAACTGACTTGAATTTATGAAGTAGCCCTGTGTTAGCCTGGGTTGACTAGAGAAACAAATCTAGAGACAATCCTATATGTGTAAGCAAGGGCTCTATATGAAAGAGCAATTGCTTATTAAAAAATACTTCTCACCCCAGCAGAGATCAATTCCATAAGCCAAATCTTAGCACATAATTCCTGTGCTAATCTGTGAATCCCTCTTCAGATACACCCAGCATGTGCAATGATGCAAAATGAAGGAAGATCACAGATCTCTGAGTGCCAAGTTTGTGGATCCAATGGTGGCAGGCAAATCTCCCAGGCTTTGGTTGCCATCAGTATGGATTAAAATGGCTTGTCAACAGGTGTGTAGCAGCAGGAGAGTATGACTCACCACCAGGGAGAAAGAAATTTCCAGACTCCTCATGAGAATGCCACGCCCATAGGGAGGCATCATCAGGTTGTGACCAGATGAGAGGCTAGACTCGCCACATACACTTATTTATCAAGTTGACATGAAATTATGTATCTATCCAAATCTCTGCCAATGTACCACTACGATCATTTTCAATTATCTTTAGCAATTTTACTTTGCCTGTGATACTGATATCATTTGATAATCCCCAAATTCTGTTGGGCTGGTGTTCTTTGGAAGAAGCACAAACATACAATATTGACTACTAAGGAAGGTTAAATCCAAGGTGAAAAACACAAAACAAAACAAAAACTAATTAACATTGAGTTAAACTTGACTTTTAATGACACCATAGGATAAGATAGACCTGTCTTAGTGGGTTTCCTAGACTGATTCTTGACCAGAGTAGAAAGCTACATTTTTCTCCCTCAGAATGGCTGTGGTTTGTAACTGCTTGTCTTGTGGTTAATGGCCTGTATTAGTCAGGAAAGACTAAGAAACAAATTCACAGATACTCGTGTGTGTATAAGAAAGAACTTCATATAAAAGAGCATTTGAATATTGAGAAAACACCCCAGCCCAGTCCAAAGAAATCCACAAGTCTAATATTGACCTGCATGCCCTATATCAATCTATAAAGTTCTCTTCAGATTCCCAAAACACATGCAATGATGCCAGTGCTGACAGATCACAGGCTAGTGAGTGGAAGGTCTTGTGGATCTAGTGGCAATGTAGCATCTCAATACTGGCAGGGTTCTCCAGGTGGTTCCTTCAGCTGCAGGACTCTAGTGTTACTCCATGGGTTTTGTAATCAGGAGAGTCTCCCAGGGAGTAAGCAAGTGTCCCATCTTTGGTGAGCTCTTTATCTCCTTTATGGATAGGTCATAAAATGTGGTCATCAAGCTGCAACCTGAGAGACAGGCTAAATGCCACCCCTTCAGTCTTAAATCTCAAATTGGCAGCAGATAATATAACTACCAAAGAACACCCCTTGTCACACAACTATTTAGCCATAAATAATTTTCACACAAACAGTAAAAAAATCATATCTGTACCTAAGAAGATAAAATTTAAATGCATACAAATCAATATGCATCACCCGCATTTAAACAGAACATTTTAGAAGTGAACTAAATAAAAACAACCTATGCCTAACAAAGGCAGGTAAACAGCACCTTCAACTTAATTCTATAAGCCTATGAATACATTCCCCACCTAAGAAAGTTTATAAGCAAACCACTGCATGCTTTATCCTCCCCAGTTTTGGTATCCAATGTCTATTCTGTCTAATTTTATCAGACTAGTGCTCTGAGCAGATATTCATAATATTTGAAGTGAAGAATTTTCATTCCAGTTAGAACCTCATTGATCTGTATCCATAAGCAAATTCAAATTAGGACAGTCCCTGCATAAAGTCAGCAGCAATATGCACCAATTCATAGGCTTACAAATCTTCTCTTCATCTGGTAAGCTTCTGGTAAACTCAATATGGGCTGGCTCACTTAGCCTTAAAAGGGTGACCATGGGTCACTTTGCCTTTAGACCAGGGTCCCACCACAAATTCTCAATAACCCTAACTCCCTTGTACTAGGTAATAAATGTCAGGCCAGTAAACTGCTCTCATTTTCTCCTCTAGTTATTGCAAGCCAGGTTAATGGGTGTCAGTGCCCAGAGTCAGCACATCTCTTTATCGCTGCATTTCTCTCACTTTCACTCAACAAACATATCCAGGTGGTCATATAGCAAGCATTTCAGCTTGCCAAAATTTTCCTTTTTAATAGTTCAGTCCTAGGGTGGAAAGTTTCTTTGGGGTTACAGATTTTTCCAGCCTCTGACAAAATAACTAGCTCAAGATTCAAAAAGTCAGAGTTCAATTTTCTTCAATCTGTCAATAGCCCCAATGGTAGTTATACAATAGTTTGTCAACTTGAAAGGATTAAGAGTGAAGGGGTGAAGTCTAACCTGTAAATCAGGTCATAGTCAATGAAGCTTCATTGTGGGCATAGCCTTCTTTTGAGGATTCTGGAAACATCTGTATTCTTCCTTAGAAGCAGGGGACATGAACACTCTGTGTTTAGTCCCTGTGAGGAATTCTTGTTGACAACCACATGCAGACAGACTGATGGCAGTCAGAGACTCAGAGATGAAGGAACCAAGGGAAATTCCCTGCCAGCAATAAGTTGCCTATACTGCCACTGGATCCACAAAACTTTGCAACTACTAGCCTTTGATTGTCATACATTTGGCCTCATCAGCATGTGGTGTGTGAATTTTAAGAAGAATTTATACATTGTTATTAGACATTTGGGCTAATATCAGACTTAAGGACTTGATCTGGACTGGGCTGTATTTTTTTTCAATATTTAATTGCTCTTGTATTAAAGTTCAATCTTGTACAGAACTGAGTGTGCTTATGAATTTGTTTCTCTAGAGCACTCAGACTAATAGCCCCTAAGGTAAGTCTCTTGGAATGCAAATGTCCTGCATTCACCAAAGCACATGGAGCTTATATTTTTAGAGCCTTGCTTGTAAGCATGTCCTAACCCATTTAAAGATTAGAATTTTAATGGCTGAAGGCAAGACTTGCAAACTCTCTATTTTCATGCTTCCCAATAATCATTCATATCAATTATTATATCAACAATGATAAGCAAAAGAGATCGGTATAAAAAAGTAGACTCCGATTCATAGAACTTAATTCTTAAAACAATCAAGTTAAATCCTGACTAATCTAAATTAACTCAGCAAAAGTATTCTATTGATATGAAATATGGGGTTAGACCTCTGACAAGACGAAGCCAGAACCAGGCTTTATGTTATACATTTTCTCAAAGCATTTTGGAGAAATTCAAATGGCGAGTTTGCCCCCTAAGCTCTAAGTAAATGCTAATCACATTCATTTACTCCATTTCAAATAGGAATAACCAAAGGAAGCAAGAAAGCAAAATAATAAAAATTTAACTTCCCATATGTTTTTTTCCAATAAACTGCATGGGCATATCTGAACTCTGGCTAGTAAAAGAAGAAAAAAATCCCATGAGGCAGAGGTCAAATAAACATCCAATGTCCATCTTTATGATATGTTTGCCTAGTACTTCACTCCAAATGTACATAATGTGTGAGTCTGGGTTGACTAGAGAAACAAACCCATAGACATATGTGTACAACAAAGAGCTTAATATACAAGAGAAATTAAGTATTGAGAAAGCATTTCAACCCAGTCCAGATCAAGTCCCTAAGTCTGATATTAGTCCACATGTCAGATACCAATATATAAAATCCTCTTCACCTCAAGCAACATATGCAATAACACAAATGCAGGAAGACCATAGGCCAATGGGTGTGAAATCTTGTGGCTCCAGTGGCAGTGGAAGCATCTCAGTGCTGGTAGGAGTCTCCACAGGGTCCTTCATCAGCTCCAGGGCTCTAGTGTAGCTCCCAGTGTCTTGTCTTCAGGTATTTCTCACATGGAGTGAGCAAGTGTCCTGCCTCCAGCAAGCTCCTTCACAGCTCCAAAGAAGGCCATCAAACATTGACATGATCGACAGGATAAACTCCACCCCTTCACTCTTAAGTCTCAAATTGACAATAGATTATTTAAGTATCACACAGCCCAATATGTGAAAAAAAATGCAATCAAAGATTATAGCCATCATTGCACACACCTTTTTATTAACATCATCATCGGTGGATCTCGGCAGATGAAGCAAACAGGAATCAAACTGATTACATCTGTGGAGCAAGATAATAGAAAAGCTAAATATCATCAGCCAAGATAAGGCCAGATGTCTAACATGAAAAAGAATATCAATTGTTCATATGCAAGTTCAAATTGAGGGTGAAATGTTTTTCTTGAATAATAATAAGTGACAAAGAATAAAACAGAGTACATTCCTTTAGAATTGAAATAATCTCAAGAACAAATTTGACACACTGAACATAAAAAAAGAGAAGAGGAATTATGGGATGATATTAAGAATATAAGAAATGAAGAAATCAAAAGGTAATTGGAATAAAGAAAAAGAAAAAAAGAAAAGACTAAAATAGATGCCCAAACAGACTGAAAAGTACTCTTAAAAAGATAGATACTCTTAAAAAGTGAATAAAGGAATGATGTAAAAAGTTGAACAAAAATTTTGAATGGCACAAATAAATAATTTGTCCATTGTCAAACATTTTAGGAACATTAATATGATCAAAACCAATTGCATTGAAGACAGAAATCTAAAGAACAGTTATGGTCTTTGCAAAAGATACATTTTCAGAAATTGATGGAAAAACAACAAAAATGTTTCAAAAATTGGACCCATCATGGAATCACTAACTTATTTGGCCAAGAAATTTGAAGGAGTACCATATGAACAACTAGCTAGAAGACATCTATTGTATTTCCATTAAAAGAAAAGATAATCTAACACAATACAAACATAATCTAACAATATCATTAAAATCACAAAAAGGTAATTTTTGATTAGAAAATAAAATAATTAAAAACTCCACTTCTCTAGTGTGCAGTCAGAAATTCAAGCCAGATTCAGAACAAGTTATGAAACCTGGGTTGTCATTGTATACATCACATGGATCTAGGCTGAAATCAGCAGACACCAGAAAAATGTTACTTGCAGCTTTTGACTATGAAAACTCATCAGACCTTGTGGATCCTAAAAAATGATGTACAGCAATGTGAAGAATGAGTATTAAGAATACTTAATTATGCTCATGTGGTATGTGTACAGAAGCAAAGGGACCATCCTTGCAACAGAGTAAAGGGATACTACACAGTTTGAAATCAGCAATGTGCACATAGCTTGTCCTTTTCCCATACTTTTTCAAGCATCATTCTCAGAAAATTATCAGGATATCTAGACTAAATGAAGAAAATTAATGTATCAATTGAAGGAATCTCACTAACATTGCTATACAGATGACACAACCTTGTTTGCAGAAAATCAGGAGGACTTGATGGTGGATTACACCTCACCTCAATGCAAAGCAAAGAGAAACCAGAATCTCTTAAAATAATTTTTAACATATTCGGTGGAATTTGTAAAACACTGTTTAAAAATGGGGTAGAAAAGATTGCAAGGATCTACATATAGCCTCCTTCATGGGGGATAGACAGTGGAGAAGTGGGTGAAGGGAAACATCTGACAATGTAAGATATGACAAAGTAATAATAATTTATAAATTGTCAAGGGTTTATGAGGAAGGAGGATATGGAAGGAGGGAAGGAGGAGTTGATGCCAAGGGCTTAAAAAGAAAACAAGTGTTTTGAGAATGCTAAGGGCAACAAATGTACAAATGTGCTTGACTTACAATGGATGGGTGTATGGATTTTGAAGAGTTGTATGAGCCCCCAATAAAATTATTAAATGATTATATATAAACACACAAATAAATGGAAACTGATGTCTATAAATTAGAACTCTTATTATTGATAACACCACAATACTCCTTTTCAAATCCTAGCTGGATTCATTGTAGAAAATAGCCAGGATATATGAAAATTTCTGTGCACATGAAAGTGATTCCATTTACCCAATCTAGATAAATCAAAACAGAACAGAAAGAATAAATTTAGAATACTCTCACATCTCAATATCCTGCATCCCATAATTATATTAATTAAGAGGGTGTAATGAGTATGCATTATCTCACATGAAATAATACCTATGACATAGCTAATGTGTTACTCAATTATTACATTTATTTATTTAAATTATTAAAATAATTGACAAAGAAAAATAATAATAATTGAGAGTGATTTCCAAGACATTTCTCATATAGCCAATTTACTAATAATCTAGAATGTTCAAGAATGAAATTCCAGTCTATGTGATAAACTTAAAAATCAATAATGCAAGTTTTCCCATGGCTCTTTAGACTTTTCTTATATCGCAAGGATTCATGTTAATAAGTTAATGGGGAGTGGGTGCCTACATTTGTCAATAATATGATCAGACATATAAATACTAAAGTATTCATAAATATGCTGGGAGTGAGAGGCATCAATATGAAGAATATATTCTGAGACTATGTCATGGAAAGATTTCGTGCATATGTAATAACCCTTGAGAGCACTGGAGAGATGTACACATTGAAAGGAAGAAACAAGAATGATCATGAGGAGACAGCTCTTCAGGGACTTTACTAGCACAGAAAACTCAGTGGTTTGAAATTTTATTCAGACAACTTAAAATCACCTTCACGTTTATATTTGAAATGTCTTAAAATAGGGTATGCTGAGCAAAATATAAAGCTTAAGCATTCAGAGAGATGCATTTATCAGTCATTACAGACACCCATATGTGGATGTGGAAGTAGTTACACCAAATAAGTGATGATATTATGTTGATAAACAAAATAAAATTACAAATGATGTAGTGATGATATAAATAGATAACACTGAATGTGCAACAAAATGTGATAAAATATTTGTAATTCTTTTGAAATAGACACTGAATAAATTCTTAATTTCAGATCAGCCTCTTCTATGCTAAAATGTCAGGACACCTTTTTCAGTATTCATTGAAATCTACCAGATGCTGTTGTAGAATACTTTGTTTTAATTTTGAAAATTTGAGCATAAACCAGAATATATTGTTTAGTTGTATATTTTAGTTGTATGAATGAAGAAATGCTATATTCTCAACAATAATGTCATAGAAGTAACACTTGCAGAACTTTAATTACTGATTGGACACAGCTCTATGAAAACACAGCTAAAACATCTATGGATCATCAAATGTGGCATGTATAAAAATTAACTCACAAAGCTGGTAAAGTGAAATGCATAAAATATTGATACCATAGACATTAGTAAGCTGAAATACAATGACTATTTTAAATGGCAATCAAATGATTTACTGTGACCGGAATGGTAAATTCAGAAGGGAAGATATTGTAGTATAACACAGTCTATAATAAGATAGCATCAATACATTTACAAAGAAAGTCATTTCATACAAACATTCCAATTTACACATCAACCGTTAAGCTAATGGTGAAGAAAGTGAAGAATTTTACCAACTGCTTCCATTTATAATTGATCAAACATGCAATCAATAGGCATTGATTGCTATTTGCGATGGAAATCCAAAAGCTGGAAACAGAGGGAACACTAGTTGGAAAATATGCTAGTGGTGACAGAAATATGCTAAGCTGAAAATTTTCTGACAGTTTTTTTTATTAGGACAACGACTTGCTCATTGCAGATACTTTTAAAAAATGTATTATGGCAAGTAAGTGTAGGGGGGCATTTCATTCGATGGAATACATCGAACCAAGAAGAATAAAATCGACTCCATCTGTGAGGATGTGCAGCATTAGTAGTGCAAACAGGCTGGGTGTTGATTGTTGACCAGATCACCAATTAATCCTGTGCAAATTCATATTTAATTGGAAGAAATTTAAAATAAATCCACATAAATCAATGTGAGACCTTGAGTACATTCCACCCTAATTTTGAGAACGTCTCAAGAAGCCATCTGTCTGAACTCTGATGCCAGCAAGCCTGACCAACTATGGTCTGGTATCAAAAGATCAGAATAAAGAAAACAGAAAGGAAGGGAAAAAGGCAGGACCAAAAATGGTCAAAGTGGAAGTCAGATAAGATTCTGAAACTTGCTCTTTAATTTACCATATTTAAGAAAAAAGGGAGACATAATGAAGGAAAGAGTTGAACTTAAAATTTTAAAGATGCTCTGGGAAATATAAAATATTATAATGAAATGCACATGGATCTGTAGTTAAAAAATAAAAGAAAATCAGGTTCAACATTTGTCAAGCTGCAAGAACTAAAGAAAAATGTCAATCCTTGAATTGCAATATTGAAAGATTCCATCGAAAAAACATTGAATGATGTGGCAAGCATCAATGGAGCCCTGTTGGAGTAGCGGGTAATGTGATCTGCTAACTATAAGGACAGCTGTTCAAAATCACCAGGTCCACAGCACTTTCTGCTTCTAAATAGAGTCTTGGAGATGCATAAGGATAGTTCTACCCTGTCTTATGGGATCACAATGAAACAGAAAGCATCCCATGGCATTGAGCTGCTTAGGCAGGAAATATCAAATGAATATAGAAGGAATACAGTGAGCCAATGTACTGAAAAAATAACTTCTCTACATTTATTCATTGCAAGGGGTAGTGTGTGAGCAAACATAGATAATGCTAGATGAAAACGTCCATGTTGGTCTAAAAGAATTAATGTAAAACCAAATTCCCGAAACTGATGGAATACTATGTTGGAGAGGATTACCTAGAGAAACAAAACCAGGATACTTAAGATTTTATATAGATGATAGATAGATGCAACACAAATGAATAAACAGCTAATTAGTTCACAGAGCAGTACAAATGACTCAGTTCAACTCACTTCTGTGAGACCGCTAATATACTAGTAGTTCTTCAACTCACAAGGGGTGCTGGGTGCAAGTCAAGGAAACAGCCATATGAGACTTCTGTAGAGCAATACAGGCAGTCCAGGCACAGGCAACAAACAGCAGGACAGATCACCAACTATCAGCCAGATGACAGGGTCTGACAGTTCCCAGCTCAAGTGATGCATGCACCAGCAGTGTGGTGAAGCAGGTCTCAAAGGAACCTCAAACCATAGTGACAGAGTCCGTGGGCTGAATGTCCCACAGATAGTGTAGTTCCCAAGGTGAGACAGAGAACTTGCTAGGGTTGCCACACAGTGGTTGGATCATCAAAGAGCAAGAGATAGAAAGGTGAGGCTCACTGTACCATTTATCTCTTTGCCTTTCAGTTAAACAGCAAATTTATCACTCCGACATGTGTTTATTGGACAGATTGGCACAGTAAACCTACCTATCACAAGTACTAATCAAAATGTTTCAATATGCCGGTAAAATGCTGAAAGCATTTAATACATGACATTGCTAAATTTGAAAAACATTTACCTTGACAACTAACTGGATGAGATTCATATTTGTACGCATTAATAAGAAACGTGACCTCACAGATTACAAAGATCATCAAACAATATCATTAATATCACATATATGTAATTTTTTACTGAAGATAATTTTACAATTGTTTCTGCAGTACATGTGTAGAGACCTGCCAGAAAGTCAAGCCAGATTCAGAAAAGGACATAAGCAAGAATTATCATTGTTAATGGCAAATGAATATTGGCTGGAAAAGAAAATATCAGAAATGTTTTCATTTGTATCTTATTGACTATACAAAGACCTTCAGTTGTGTGGATAATAATAAAGTATAGATATCTTTGGGGAGAATGAAACTTCCATAGCACTTTATTATTCTCTGGGCCCATGTACCAAGAGGCAATCGTTTGAACAGATTAAGAAGTGAATATTTCATGGTTTACAACTATTCAAGATATACATGCCTGAGTTTTATTCTTTTACCATATTTAATCAATATTTGCTGAGAAAATAATCTGAGATCCCGATACATATAATCTAGATACCAGTTTTTGAGGAAGCTAATTAACATCGTGTAATAAGCAGATGAAACAACTTTTTGTTGAAAGACAAGAGTACTTGAAGCACTTACAGATGAAGATCAAATACTGTAGCTTTCAGTATGGTTTGCAACTTATTTTAAAGGGAAAAAAATCACAGTTGAAACAATGCTTATGAAAGCAGCAGTCAGAAAATCAAAAGAGATATTGTAATGGGAATATCTGCTGCTCGAGACCTCTGCAAACTGTTGAAGAGTTAGAATGTCCCATTGAGGATTAAGGTGTGCTTGAAATAAGCTATTTTATTTAAAACATATGTCATATGCTTGTGAAATTTGGACATTGAATAAGGATGTTCAAAGAAGAATAGATCTATTTAATTTATGATGCTAGAAAAGAAGATTTAATGCATTTTGGACTGCCAGAAGAACAAACAAATCAGTCTTCAAAGAAGTACCATCAGAATACTCCTAAAATGTACAGATGGTGAGACTTCATCTTGTGTATTCTGATATATTATTAGGACAGATGAATCCCAGGACAAGGAAATCTTGCATGATAAAACACAGGGTTAGGAAAAATAGGAAGGCTCTCATAAGATAGAATTATACAATGTCTGTATCAATGAACCCAAACAAACCAACATTGGTGAGGGTGGTGCAGAGAGGGGGACTGGTGTTTTTGCTTGTTTGCTTTTTATTGTACATAGTGTCTCTGTGAGTTAAAATCAGCTCAGAGGTTCCAAATGCCACCACCTCAAATATAAACCAGAGGTTTCTTTGCATACAAGACAACTTTTTCAGATCCCTTGTTCGTCACAATATATACTTACTCTACTTTACAGGCATGTGAAACTTTCTTTCAATCCAGACTCTAAAATATGATCACATATTTTCTATTTTTGGCTGTTTATTCTTTATAGCTCTACTAATCAGATTGTGTCCAACAATACGTTAGTGAAGAACAAAACTTATGTTCATGACTTTGACCCTTTAAAATAAAATAAATATCCCATCAGGGTCTGCTTCATTAAAATCCTGAGATGATGACTGTTGGTGACCCAGCCTGCTCTTTGCTGTGTGTGAGCAGCTGATGTGTGTTGCCCTAGGGAAGACTCAGCCATTTTCTTCCTTAATCTTGGACCCAGCAGCCTTCTTAATTTGAAGTACTTGCAGTATATTAACTGCTCCAGGGAAATGAGCTGAACTGAGCCCTTTGCACTGCTGTGCACTAATTAGCTGTTATAGTCCTTCTTGATATATATATATATATATATATATATATATATATATATATATATTCCTAAGTGTTCTGGTTTTGTTTGTCTAGAGAACCATGTCTAATGAAACAGATTTGACACATTGAATATTAATAACAGGAGACATAATGGGCAATAGGAGGACATCAAGAACATCATGTATGGAAAGCAAAAGGTCTATAAATGACCAGGAAGAAAGATACCATCAAAGTGCTCTGAGAAGCAATCTGAGACTTGCTTCTAGTATAAGAGTAGAAAAACAAGTGGGGAGAAATGAAGTAAGAAGGCTGTGGCATTGCATAATCTGGTGCCAACTTGAGATTATTAGGAGTGACGGGTTGGAGGTTAGCCTGTCAATCAGGTCACTGTTCCATGGTTTTATTTAGAGGAGCTACTCTAAATTTATTTAGCTAGCTCACTGAAAGATTAACACACAATATCTCTCTGTGGGACATTCTTGTTGACAAGCCACATGGAGTTTGCACATATATGGCATCAGAGTCCTGGAGCTGGAGGCACCATATGGAGGTTCATGACACTGTTGAGATGCTTCCATCTCCACTATATCCACTAGACTTTCCATCCACTGGCCTGTGGTCTTCCTGCATTCTATACCATTTCATGTGTTGTCGG
The DNA here is from genome assembly GCA_004026705.1 of Nesogale talazaci. NCBI lineage: Eukaryota > Metazoa > Chordata > Mammalia > Afrosoricida > Tenrecidae > Nesogale > Nesogale talazaci. The sequence continues at coordinate 17,303 of PVJH01006040.1, forward strand.
AGTCTGAAGAGGAAATTATAGACTGTTATATCAGACATATGGGCTAATATTGCATGGATGGACTTGACCTGGACTAGGCTAGGATATTTTAATAATATACAATTACTCTCTTATATAAAGTTCTCTATTACACACAGATGACTATATCTGTATTTGTTTCCCTAGTTAAGTCTGACTAACACTGGGGCTAAGAGAAAATTTCAAAGGTCCTCTCCAGAAGACAAAGTAAAATATCATAAGGAAAACTGCAAAAACTTAGACCAAATGAGAAAAACTAATAAGCACAACCTCAAGTGTATGAGAAAGAACAATGGTGCTGAAGGAAGAAATTCAAGTTGCACTGAAAGCATTAGCCAAAAAAGAATGAACCGAGAAATTAAAATATTTCAACCAGTTGATGAAGCACTGGAAACCTTCATTTATATATGCTAGGAAATTTGGAAGACAGCTACTTGGCCAACTGTCTAGAAGGTATTTAAGATTCTATCCATTTCAAAAAAAGATGATGGAAAAGAATAACCATATCACCAATAAATATGATTGATATAACTTTCAAGCAAAATCTTGCTAAAGTCAACCAACAATATTTGCAGGACTATATTGACAGTGGTGTGCCAAAGCTTCAAGCTGGATGCAATAAAGGATGTGGAAAAAGCGATATTATTGCTGATGTCAGATGAATCTTGGCTCAAAGCACAGAACTGAAGAAAGCTATTTACTTGTAGTTTATTGATTGTGCATAGACAGTCAACAATGAGGACTATAATGAGCTGTGGATAACCTTGAGAAGAATGGAAATTCCAGAACACTTCATTGTGCTTGTGTGCAACTACTATATATTTATCAAGAGGCAGTTGTGGAATTAGAACAAGGGAATACTGCATGATTTAAAATCAGAAAAGGTGTGCTCACCATGTTGTCCAATCAGTACGCTGAAAAAGTCATCACAGAACATGAATTATAATAAAGTGTCACCAAGATTAAAAGAAAGCTCAGTGACAACTTACAATATGCAGATGAAACAATTTTCCTAACTGAAAATGAAGACATAAAGCACTTGCTGATGAAGATCAAGGATTACATCCTTCAATATAGATTAAATGCAATGTATACCCCAATAAGTGCCATATGTACATTGTAATGTAAATAAAACTAAAATCCTCACTAGTGGACCTACAGGTAGAAGGACGGCTAGATAGAAGTTTCAAGTTGTTGAGGATTTTTTCTTTTTTGGACCTACTGTCATGCTCATTGAAGCAAAAGTCAAGAGATTCAGAGATTGGTTACATCAGCTGCTCTTTATAGTATTGAAAAGCAACGATGTCACTTTAAGGACTAATGGGTGCTTGACCCAAGGCAAAGTATTTTCCAGTGCTTCATATGTATGTGAAAGTTGAACATTCAATAAGGAAGTTGGAAGAAGAATTGATATATTTGAATTGTGTCAGAAAAGAATATGGAAAGCACTACGCATTTCTGAAAGGACAAACAAACTTGTCTTAAAGCAGTAAGGTGAGTGTGTTCTTAAGGCAAGAGGCCAAGACTTCTTACGGTGGACAAACTGTCAAGAGTGACCAGTCTCTCGAGAAGGGCATCATGCTTGAGAAAGTGGGGAACAGAGAAAAAGAGGAAAGTCCTCAAGGAAATGGATTGTCACAGTGGCTACATCAGTGGACTCGGGCACAGGATAATTTTCTGGATGGTGCAGGATGGTGCAATACTTTGTTCTGTTGTGCCCAGGTTGTTTAGGTAATGAGTATTTATTCACAAAGGACTAGTATACTGTGGCATTACATCTCATGAAAAATCACAAAATCATCCTATGCTAGAAATCATCATAATGTGTATATTATTTGTCATCACACTCTGGATATTTTTGGGATATTGAAAGCAGACCTCAACTAAGTCTTTCCTCTTTGATGTACAGAAGATTCTGTGTATGCACTGAACTTCCCTGCATCTCCCTAAGTTGTGATCTGTACTAATGAGCTATCATCACTACTAACACGCAGTCTTCCTGAGTATTTGTTTTTTTATTAAGATGAGAGAAACTACTATTTACATACTTTATATGATGCTTTACATAACATTACTTCTAATATATATCAGTTGTGTATTTAGCTCATCCTTCCTAATTTTATTATGCTAATGTTATTTGAGGTATACTGTGTTATTTAATGTGTTTTTTTTACTGCTTTACTTAAAGTTATCTTTCTGGTCTGAGATTGATGAAAAATTCCCATATAAAGGAATGGCAATTGTTTCTATGCTTTACATAATGTCAACTTATGCAATTACTCTTGATCCTCTACTTTAGGAGAGTAAAGAAAATCTATATATTAAGTCAATGTCTGAAAGTGTTAAAATATTGTAATATGTAGCATTATTTAGTTCCTTTTTATTTCATTGTTAATTTGAATTGACAATAAACAACTAACTTCTGTATTGTAAGGATTTCTGAAAGAATACAATGGTCAGACTTCTGATCATTTATTTTTCATTATGAAATTAAATTAACACAAAGCCTTGTCACTTTATTTTCTAAATTTAATATTGCGGCCCATAAGAACACAGCACTGCATCCTGAACAGGTAGTTCAAACTTCCTTTCATACTGTCTAGTCAAGGTATCTCAAACTCTACGGGCTTGACATTTGCAGTCTGATAATGCTTTGTTATTGATGAGCTGTATTGCGCTTTTTTAAGATGTTAGGGAAATCCCTATCTTCTATTTTCTAGAAACATGTGGAAATGCCCTCATTCTCCCCTATTTGTGACAACTAAATGTTGTCCAGACATTTTCAGGTGGTTCCGGTTGTCAAAATCAGTCTTGATTGAGAACCCCTGACCTAGATATAGAGCCTTAAATATAGAACTGCTTAAGTAATCAGAAGCATTCAGGCAAAATCTTGATCCTTTGACTGCATACTCACAGCAAAGAAAAGACACATGTGAAATGATCTGAATTAGTTGCAATTTTTTTAGAGTGTAACATACATTTCTAGCTAATCAATTTGCTAATGCATTTTACTTAGAAGCAGACCCTCAAACACCTTTCACTTGAAAGATCCTATTTGGAAGACTATTAGCTTACTGCTTATTAGCAGCATAGTCCCAATTAAATATGCTGTCTGCCAAAGGATGCTTACAAATGCATGATATACAACCTTTTCCCACATAAATATGTACTTATGGTATCCTAAGATGTGAATTTATTGTAGATTCTTTGTTTTTCTCTCAGCCATGCCAAGACTCCTTTGAGAAGCCGTAATTTAACATGATAGCTTAAAAAATTATCAAGCATACTTGCTAAGTTCTTTGTAATTTGACAACCAAAAACAAGGAAAAATGTAGGTTAAGACTAAATGGTGTAATCTAAAGATAAAATATGATTTGTTGCTATAAAGCATTGTCAAACCATAAAAACAACCAGCACTCATGACAATCCTTTGTGTTACAAAGTAGAATTATTTTCATTATTTTCAAGAACTGATTTTCTTTGGAAGTAGATCACCACTACTTTCTTAGTAGGTACTTCTGGGTGAACACAAATTGCCAATCTTCCAGTTAGAAGCAGAACATTTAACTTTATTTTGGCGTCCTACTTGACACTTACCCACACCAAATCTAGGGCCCTCAAGCCAATTCTGGCTCCTGTTGTGTCTGCTGTTCGGTACCAGTGACTAGGTTCTGACTTAAATCTACCCTGTGGACAGTAGAGTTCCCCCATCTTCACAATTGTTCCTCTTTCTGAATTATTAGTTGCTGGCACTGTGTCAAATCCTTGTGTGTAGGCATTTCCTCTTCCTTGTTTTCTCTCTAATTTGCCCAATGTAATCTCTTGTCCAGGTCCTGGTCTCTCTTGACAACATGTCCAAAATACATGAGATGAATTCTTCCAATCTTTTCTTCTAAGGAGCATTCTGAGTATATTTCTCCAAGGTAGATTTGGTTGTTCTTTTGACATCCATTCTACTCTCAATATTTCCAGCCAACACAATGATTTAAATGAATCAATTTCAAATTTTTAGGGGGTGGGGGTCCTTTCATAAGGTCCATATTTTTCATGTATATGAGGCAATGGAAATAACTTGGTCAGGTGCACCAGATCCTCAAAATAACACTTTTGCTTTTCAATATTCTAAAGAGGTTTCTGCACAGATTTTCCTTTTTTTAGCATGTCTTTTGAACTCTGACTGCTGCTTCCATCAGCATTGATTGTGGATCCAAAGAAGATAAAATCATAGACACATTTAAATCACTGATCTTCATCAGAAATTGCTTCAAATTCTCCTCATTTTCAGCAATCAAAGTGATATTATTTGCATGTCATAAAATTTTTATGTCTTCCTCTATAAGGTGACCAGATGTCTCCCTTTTTTTTTAACAATTTAACAACATCCCATGACATTTTAGAATTAAAATAAATATATAACAATATGATTTTTGTGTTCTATGAAAACTTTTGCTCCACATAGACCAAAATTTTAATGAAAAACCCCACCCCCACCAAACCCCTGGTCAATTTTGTCCTGCTTAAAATCCAGTCACTTTACTATTTTTCACATAATCTGGGTTCTCTGGTTATGTGCATAGAATACAGATTGAATAAATATCGTGAAAGAACACAAATATTACTCAGATATTTCCTGACTTAAGCCTTGTCGTACACTGGATTCTGGCTAATAGTGACTTTAAAGCGGTTTCAAAGCACTTTGCAAAAGCAGTCTTTTCAATAGCAGGCAGCCTTATCTTTGTCCTGCAGAGTGACTGGTAATTTCAAAGTACTACCCTTTTCCAGCAAAACTCTTAAACCACTGTTTTATCAGTACTCCTTATGATGATTAAAGAATAAATAAATATTTTCCTATCCATACATTAATATGTGAGACCTTCAAATATTTCATGGAAAAACCATTATCTTTCAATTTCATTTCTCGATTAATATTTTTGAAATCATTAATAAGTGATCAAGTTCATTAAAAATTATAAAACTATTTGTGAAACCACACTTAAAGATTCTAATTTTGCTACTCTACATAAGTTTGATACACATTTCTTTGTAACTCTTACACTTTAGTTGTGTAAGTAGATTAGACTCAAAATACCATGTCATTTTTTATTAATGAATTAAATTCCTTCCCTGTGAAGATTAGGGGCAAAGGAGGAGAGAGGCAGAAAGTCGTTTAAGGGGAAAATCATGTAATTTGTATTAAAAGATTACAGTAAAATTCATTTAATATTGTGATTTAGATATACAAAATAATTCTTGGGCAGAGTGTGGCTTTACTGCTCACTATTTTGCTAAAACTGTTAGAATTTTTGTCATGCCAAGCAATTTTGCATAATAGAGCAATTAACTATGCTCTAGCGTTACATATTTTTAAAGCAAGTAATTTCTCAAATATGAATGTTAATGAGGTTGATTAAGCCAATTTTTATAAATTTGAAAACATCTGTTAGGGCATGACTAATTAGGTAAAGAATAGTGGATTAAAATTTATGAAACATTTCCATAACATCTTTGAAGGTGTTATTACACTATAGATGTGATATATATATATATATTATATTCATAAGAGAGAATTGCATGGTTTGAACACTCCAACAACTCTACTGGAAATATATGTGTCCATCTTCTTTTATAAATTGAAAGGCATTAGTAATTCTATGGGAAAGTTCTACTCTGTCCTATGGGTTCTCTGAGTCAGAAGTGACTTCCTATCAATGGGTGGATAAATGCAGCATATATACAAAGATATATGTGTACATATGAATATACACACTTTATGCAGAATATTAAATTTTATTATTAAGGATTATACAATTGTATACAGTTGTATACATATATACCGGTAAGTGGTGTGTGTGTGTGTGTGTGTGTGATGCGTGGATTTGTCTGTCAAGTGTGTTATACTTGGTGCCTTGCTCTGTTGCTGTGATACTAGAAGTTTTATCACTGGTATTTCAAAAACCAGAAGGATACCCATCACAATCTCTCAATATGAAACTTTTCAGCAGAGCTTCTAGGCTAAGATCAGACAACAACTCATCTGTTCAAGAAAATTTGGAAAATAGTTACCTGGCCAATTGGCTAGAAGAAATCCATATTTGTGGACATTCCAACCAAAGGAGGCACAATAGAATGTTTAAACTGTATGATTCATCAATGATATCATCATGAATGATATCATCAATACTGCATTCAAGTAAAATATTGCTTAAGATCATCCAACAACAGTTATAACAGCACATTGGCAGATAACTGCTAGTAGATCAGGATGGACTCAGAAGAGAACTGGATCATTGTTGATGTTAGATGAATCTTGGCTAGAAAGCAAAGAATACCAGAAAAATGGTTACTTATGTTTTGTAGACTAAGGAAAGGAATTCGGCTGTGTGGACCATAATAAACTGTGGGTAACCTTGACAAGCATGAGGATTCTAGAACAGTTTATTGTTCTCATTTTGAATCTTACACATATGAATCAAGAGGCTGTTGTTATACAAATAGAACAAGAGAATACTGCATGGTTTAAATATCAGAAAAAAGTGTACAGAAGGGGAATATCCTCTTACATTACTTATTCAATCTATATCGAACTGCAGTACAAAATATCAGAGAAGATGGATTATATGAAGAAGAATCTGGAAATGATTGGAGGAAAACTGATTAACAGCCATTGTGATCAGATGAAACACATTTGCATGTTGAAAGTGAGAACTGGAAGCAGTTATTGATGAAGATCAATGATTGCAGCTTCAGTGTGAATTCCAACTCAGTCAGTGTAAGGAAGAACAATATTTGCACAATTAGACTAAGGGGCAGCATCATGATAAATGGAGAAAAAATTGAAGCAGTCAAGGATTTTGTCTTACTTGTATCCACAATCAATGCTTATTGATGAAACAGTCAAGAGATATTGAAGTTTAGTGTGTGCTTTTTAATTTTTGGTGTATGAAAACAAGGACCAATGAAACTTAAGAGTAAGGGCTTTAGGAGGAGAGGGACAAAGGTGGTGGTGGTGGTGGTGGTAAAAAGGGGCAATTACTTAAAGAGATCCATATATTTAAAAATGTTTGAAAAGTGATCATGGTAGCAAATGTATAAATCTGCTGGACATAATTGAACTATGGAAGAAGTTGATAGATTCTAGTCCCAATTAATAATAAAAAGACATATTGCAATAGGTGAATCTGGTACACAAGTCCTCTTTTAAGTATTGAAGAGCAAGATTGTTACTTTGAAGACTAATATATGCCTGACCAAACCAATGATATTCTTCATTGCATCATATGAATGTCAAAGTTGGAGTGTAAAAAAAGACGACCATAGAAATTTCTCTGCATTTGAATGTATTTAGGGAGTAGAATATTGAAAGTACAGCTAAAATGACAGATTTATTTTGGAAGAAGTAAGGCCAGAGTAGCCCTTAAAGGCAAGAATGCGAGACTTCATCTTGCATGCTATGGACACATGGTAGAGACGAGGCCCTGACAAAGGATACCATGATTGGTAAAGTAAATAGGTAGTGAACATGAGAAAGATCTTGATGTGATGGATAGACACAGCAGCTAAATCAATGGACTCAGAAATAGGAATAACTGTTACGTCTTGCAATTTCTCTTTTGAGGAGCCCTGCTGAAAGAGTGGATTAGACAACCTCCTTTTCTATGGCTAAACTTGCCAATTCCACAGCTGACCGAAGGAACCAACCCTTACAAGAGGACATATGGTAATGGATGTTGGCATAGACCTCCTGTATTGCCAGTTCTTCATGAGCTCCCATCTCTTTTGAACCCCTCCTCCCAGGGAGTATCCCACCATATCATGTAATTATTGATTCAGGACTAAAGCCGGCCTGCCAAACATGTGAAGAAAGTTTAGCTACAATTTGTGGACACCTCAGACCAAAAAAAAATGCGGTTAAGGAACCAAAAGTTATTAGAAAGTTGTTGCTAGTACAACTTCCAAGACACTTGAAATAGAAAGGCAAGCTGTATCTTGTCAATGAATATAGCTTTGCCCTCATCCATCATTCATGACCATTCCTGTCAAATCTGCTACATATTAATTCCTCCTCAAATTATATCCTGATGTACATCCAAGTCTGTTCCTTGCTTCGTCAGCCAAGGAAGCTCTTCTTTCAATTCCCTGCGGTTTCTCCCTTCATTTCTTTGCTGCACAGAGTGAGACTCAAGTGGGTAACATCTTCGGGCAGCTACTTGAAAGATTGTTGATGTAAACCCACCAGTTTTTCCCATGGGGAAAAGATGAGGCTGACAGCTCCTGTAATATTTACAATCCTATGGACTATTTGTGAGCACTAGCCGGTTGGGGGCTATGGTTTTAATCCACCTTGGGCTGATCACTAAAATGGAGGTGATCATGATTTACAGAATACCCTGACGTGGGAACGTGTTAAAGAGTTTGCCTGGCCCTTTGCTAATTCCAAATGGACACTGGCATTATTTGACTTTCAGGTAATTCCAATTCAGATATTGGATTCAAAAATTTTATTTTAGGAATATTCTTTTAATTAGCAAAGCAGGTTTTTTTCCCCTGCCAGCCACCATTTGGTTATTTGTAACATTCATATTTGTCAGGCTACCTTATGGTTGTGGTTTGTATGTTGCTTTAATGCTAGAAACTATTGCACGATTATTTCAAATCCCAGCAGGGTCAACTAAAGTGAACAAATAACAGTGGTCCTTCCAGACTAAGAAAACACACACACACACACACACACACACACACAAAGAACTTAGCTACCCAGTCAGACAAAGTAGCTGCTAAAAACCTTATATACAGTTGCACACATTGTCTGAAACTGAAAAGACATTGTGAATGGAAATAGAACATCATCAGCGCTTGTGTCAAAGGATGGGCCTCTTGGGATCAGATGAATGTGACTGAGGAGGAGTCACTTTCTCTGAGTGGGGTGAACCATAGTGAAGTGAATGAGGTAAAGGTTTTGTCAGTGAGGCCTTAAGAATCTTCACTGTGGATAAGACATGACTATAGGTAAGGAGAAACAGCTGCATCAATCTAGAAGTGTTCAGAATTTGGAATGTGAAAATTATGAATCCAGGAAAATTGGAAACCACCAAAATGAAATGGTCTGCATAAAGATAGATATTTTAGACATGAGTAAGCTGAAAGGACTGGTCTTGGCTATTTTGAATCAGAAAAACAATGATCTATTCTGATATGGATAATTCAATCAAGGGAGGCATTTATTTTCAAAGGACACTGGGAAACCAATTTTAAAGTGTGATTCTATCAGTGATAAGACTTTATCCATGTGCCTTTAGGGAAATAGAATTTAGTGCATGCATTATTTGTATTTATGTACCAATAACAAAAGCTGATGATGAGGAAATGGAAGAATTCTACTAATGATTTCAGCCTCATATTGATCAAATATGTCATTAAGATGCATTAGTGATTAGAATGCCAAATTTGTAAACAAAGAAGAACAGTAGTTGAGAAATATGGATGTGTAAAATTTAAGTTGGAGGTTGCAAAATAGAATTCCGAAGAATCAGCAACTTTTTTATACCTTTTTTCCAACAACATACAAGCCAACAACACACATGGACTTTTTCAGATGGAATCTACAGAAATCAAATGGAATTTTTATCTGTGGGAAGAGATACAATATTTGATTGATAGCATTTCTTTAAAAATAGATAGCTATAGTCCCATCCCAGACATTTTGAAATGTCTTTTCTGACAATGACTGTAATACCATTCCTCTTAATTGTTTTATTCTTAGCATAGTAAATCATATAATTTTTCTAATTAATGGCCAATTTAAGTCTATCTCCACTCACTACTGTACTGATCTTTATGCATGCCTTTTCTTTTTTGATCACTTAAAAATTTCCTGGCAACATAATTTCCACATTCCAGATTCTGAATGTTGGCATATTTTTACACCTGGTCCTTTGTACCTTGAGGCATGCCCCATCACCAAATGAAGACCTCAAATGCTCCACTTTCACACAATTTACTCCACTTACTGTCTTTGATGCCACTCTGCAAAAGTTGTCTCTCCTCTGACACATGCTCAGTGCCCTCTTACTTGAGGGGCTCATTCTCTGATATTATTTCTGACAATGTTCTGACTCTATTCATTAGTCCATCAGGATTTGACAATGCTTAAAACTATGGATAAGTGGCCTCTTCCTTTGAATGTAGAGTCAAGCCCTTCTTTGTTTTTAATGTGGTAACTCCACTGAAACCCATTCATTTTGGGTGACCTTACTGATATGTGAAATACCAGTGGTGTAGCTTCCAGCATTGCAACAGCACACAAACCTCCACAGTATGACAAAGTGACAGAAAAATTGTGTACATCACACCTCTGATTTGACACTGGTGCTTTTGTGTGTGTAAATTGGGCCTAAGAAATCTTTCTTGGGCTGAACCCCAGTGGCATAAGTGGTTGAGTGTGGGACTGCAGCCCACGGGCTTGGTGGTTCAAATCCAGCAGCTGCTCTCAAGGAGCAAGGCTGGGTAGCTTCCACAACCACTAGAGGGCAGTGATGCCACCCCCAAAAAGAAAGAAATCCTTCTTTCTTTTTATTAAAGTGTTTTATTGGGAACTCCTTCAGATATCATGACATTCCTTGGTTCAATCACAACACAAGCAATATTGTACAGTTGCTACCATAATCAGTGCCAAAATGTTCTTTTTCTCTTTGAATTCCTTGATGTCAGATCCCCTTTAAACCCTCCCTTCCCCACCATACCCTTTTGAACGTTTTTTCCTACCCCCCCCATATAATAGCTTTCTCTTTTTTCCATATCTTACAGGGTGTGGTATATGTATTCACATACAATTTTGTTGTTCAGTTCCATCAAGTGGGGTTATATAGTCATCAATGCTATAAGATTCTCATCTCCCAAGTATCTTTGCCCTTTCTCTTTCTGTACCCTCAGGGATGTATATGTATATGTATATATATGTAACAAGGAAGCACATGGATTTTTGTAACTATGACCTCAGTATATAACTATGTAACTTTGACCTCAGTACAAGAATGATTTGTTTTAATAATGTTCCATTGTATGATACCTACCTGACACATGTGCTGAAGACAAAATGGGTGCTTAAGCAAATATTGTAAAGAAAGCCGATGGTGTTGGGTTACAAAAAGATATAGTGTCTGAGGTCTTAAAGGTTTAAGGATAAACAAGTGACCATATAGCAGGAAAGCAGCAAAGCCCAGATGGAAGAAGTGCACCAGCCTTATGATTGTGAGGTATTCTTGAGAACAGGTATGAGAAGTTAAAAAACAAGCAAGTAAATAGAGGTGAAGAGGCATTGATGTAGTGAAGACCAGAAACCCACCTGCAATGGGCAGTTCTTCTCTCAAGGACTACATGAAAGGGATGATAAATGAAGGGTGTTGTATGGCACTGATGAACCACATAAGCATACTCTAATTCTTTAATACTTTCTCCCCTATTATGGTTTTTACCTAATTAATCATGTTAGATATGCATATGCTCATCTGTATATTTAAGATCATATCAGGACATGAAATCAAGGTAGATAACCCATCAGAAAGAGAAAAAAATTCTTTATAAAATAAATGACTAAAATTATTTTAAAAGAATTCTGAAGAATGAATTATTTCACATTACCCAGGCAACTTAAGAGTTACTGGGAAAGGAGGTACTGGTACTACATGGCTATCAGAAATCCTAAAACATTTAGTACTACTGATTCACATTAACCATCGATAATGGAAAACCTCTGAGGTCAATCTTTGTAACAGTCATTGAACAGAAGTACTTGTCCTATCTCTTCCCATCCACTTTCTGTTACTTCAACTAAAGACTAATAAATCAAATGATTGCATTTTGTTTGAGTTGTTCCCTGGAAAAAATTGAAGCTGTTCCTGTTAGAAACTTATTTCTTGGAGCCCTTGGTCTAACATAAGTGAACTTGTGCCTCTTTGCATTCAGAGGCATCTTTTTATTTACAGATATTTTCCTGAATAAAGTCATATGAATTACTATGTGTTGCTTTGTCTTGCTATTTGCATCTCTGGAACAATGCTTATATACAGAGGACTTTATCTCTTTTAGTAGCATATTTTTACAATTTGAACTTTCAACCTGTGGATTACCTTTTGTTCATGGTGGTATTGTCAAGACAGATTTCATTCCCTGTGATCCCAGTCATAGCAGAACAAAATATCACTAAGTACTGTTTTGCTGTGTCCCTCAAGTCGTTCTGACTCACAGGTACAACAGAAGGAAACGCTGCCTAGTCCTGCACTAACTCTTACTCTTTGTCTTCTGAGTACATTGCTATAGCTAATAGTCCATTCATCTTGTCAAGGATCTTTCTCATTTTTTTAATTAAAAATCATTTTATTGGTGGCTCGTACATCAATTTTCACAATACATAAATAAACATATTGTGCCAAGCACCTTCACATGTCTGCTGCTGCTATCATTCTTCACTCATCCGCCTTTTCCCTTGAGCCCATGATATCGGCTTTTCTATCCCTTCCCCTCTTCCCTTACGCTCCCCTCCCCACCAACCCTCAATGCTTTATACATTATTATTGTTCTGTCATATCTTACAATGCCTGAACTCTCCCCCGACTCACTTGTTTTCTATCTGTCCTTCCAATAGGAGCTTGTCTGTATATCCTTGCAGTTGGTTCCGTCTCTCTACCCCACCTTCTCTCCACCCTTCCAGCAGCTCCAATCTAACCACTGGCCCGAAGGGGCTCATCCATCTTGGTTTCCCCATATCTCCAGCTCCCCTCTCTACTAGTGTACCTTCTCTAGTCCATCTGGATTTGTAAGGTAGAGTTGGGATCATGATTGTTGGCGGGAGGAAGGCTTCAGGAGCTAGAGGAAATATGTATGCATCATCACTGCCTTGTTGCATTTTGACTGGTCTGTCTCCTCCCCCTGGCTCCCTTGTAAAGGGGTGACCAATTACCCACCAGTGGGCTTTAGGTTCTCACCATGCTCTCCCCTTCATTCATAATGATGTGATTCTTGTTCTTTGATGCTCGATATCTGCTCCCTACGGCCCCTCTTGATCACACAGTTTGGTGGGCTTCTTCCATGTGGGCTTTGCTATTTCTGAGCTGAATGGCGACTCTTTTATATTCAAGTCTTTGAGACTCCAGACATTCAATCATTTGGTAGCTGGACACTATCGTTTTTTCTACTCTGCTTGCCTCTGTATCCATTTGTCTTCAGCGATATCAGGAGTCAATTGGTCCACTGAATTTGATTTTTGTTCTTTGATACCTGATACCTGATTGCTTCAGCACCTCATGATTGCACAGGCAGGTGAGTTACTTTTATGGTGGGTTTTCTTGCTTCTAAGCTAGATGGCTGCTCATTTATGCTCAAGTCTTTGAGACCCCAGATGCTATATCTTTTGATAGCTGGGGAACTTTCTAATTTTTATTGTCCTTCTGTTTAACCAAGTATGATGTCCTTCTCCAGGGATCGATCTTTCCTAAGAACATGTCAGAAGTACATGAGAGAATGTCTCTTCCTTCTTAAGAGCAGTTTGATTGTGCTTCTTCTGAGAGAAGAGAGATCTGTTCTTTTGGTAGCCACGTTACTTTCAATATTCCTTGCCAGTTCCATAACCCAAATGCACTGATTTATTTTCAGTCGTCCTCATTCAATATCCAATGTTTATATGCATTGGAGGCTATTTAAAATACCATGAATTGTATGAGGCACACCTTAATACAAAAAGTAACATCCCAATTTTCAACTCTCTTAAGAGATATTAGGCAGAAAATTTTACTAATGCAGCGTTTTATTTGACCTCTTGAATACTGTGTCAATGAGCACTGAGTGTGAAATATTTGCAAACTTCACTCTTTTTTGGCCATTTATCATGATGCCACATATTGGCCAAGTAGTAATGATTTTGGTTTTCTTTACACTGAGTCATAATTCATATTAAAAGCTGTAATCCTAGATCTTCTACAGCAAATTCTTCAAGTCCTATTCACTCTCAACAAGCAAGATTGTGTTATCTGTTTATCTCATGTTTATAAGCTGGCCTCCAATTCCGATGCTGCAGTTAATTTCTCTGATTATTTACTCAGGATATAATTGAATAAATATGATGAGAGGATATAACCCTGATCCAAAACTTTCTTGATACCAAACCATATAGAATTCCTTTGCTTTGTTCACATACCTGTCTCTCATTATATGCAGAGGTTAAACATGAACACTATAGTTTTCTGGAATTTCCGTTTTTCTCAAAACTATCCATAGTGTGTTAGAGTTTGTGTTAGTCTCAGGAGACTAGAAAACAAATTCATAGACACTCGTATATGTATAAGGAAGAGTTTTATATGCAAGAGCAACTGCACATACCAACCCAATCCAGTCCAAAAATCATAAGTCTGACATTAGCCCAAATGTCTGATACCAATCTTTGAAGTCATCTTCAGACTTAGAAAACACATGAAATGAAGCCAAATGCAGAACGATCACATTCTAGTGGGTGGAAAGTCATTGGATCAAGTGGTCTTGCAAGCATCTGAGCACTGGCAGGTGTCTACACTTGGCTTCTCTGGCTTCAGAGGTCTGGTACCATCAGGGTTGACCCATGTGGGTTCTCTTCAGTGATGTCTCATAGGGAATGGACCTTGTCAGCCGAGTGTGTCCATGGAAGTGCATGTTATCAGTAGAAAGTCTCCAAAGGAGTGAACTGAGAGAGAGAGTGTCTCCCACCTCCAACAAGGAATGACCACGCTTCCCAAAGTTCTCAGAGCAGACCAGGCCCACACAGAGGTCTCATTGGCTAGTTCCAGATCAACAGGAGAGACTCCACCCCTTTGCTCTTAATCTTCAAATTGACACTGGATTAGGTGGCTGCCAGAGGTTCCACATAGTCTTATGCCTTTTTCTAGTCAATAAGAAGCACATCATCCTGGGTGATCATGAGGTATTGGGGGGATCAATCTATGAGGCACCAAAGAACAAAAATTCATGTCATTGTGGATGAGATGGGTGCAGAGTAGGGATCCAGTGCCCATCTGTGGATACCTGGACATTCCCTTACAGAAGACCCCAGGAGGGGACAAGTCAGTCAGGGTTCAGTGCAGCAATGATGAAATGTGCAATGTTTCTATAGCTCTTGAATACTGACCCCTCACCACCTTAACTATCATGACCCTAGTTATACCTTAAAAATCCAGTTGGACCAGAGGATATACACTGGTACAGATAAGAACTGGAAACAGGAAATCCAAGCCAGAAGAACCCCTTAAGACCAGTACTGGTAAGGGTGATAATGGGTGGGTAGAGAGAAGGTGGTATAAAAAGGGAGAACACATTACAAAGCTCTACATATCTCTTCCTTCCTGGGGAAGGGGGGCAGGCAGGGAGAAGTGAATGAAGGCCAGGGGGATGTCAGATAGTGTAAGATAAGACAAAATAGTAAAAATTTATAAATCTTCAAGATTCTTGGGTGTGGGGAGAAGGGAGAGAGGGGAAAAATGAGGAGTAGATAGCAGACCTCAAGTAGAAAACAAGTGCTTTGAGAATGATGAGGGAAACAAATATACAAACATGTTTGACACAATGGATGCATATGTGGATTAAAATAAGAGTTGTATGAGCTCCCAATAAAATGAAAGGGAAAAAAGGAACAAATAAACATCATTCAAGTACACTCACCTTTCAGACAAGAGCAATCCAGGGTGAGGAATTATATCCTTTGCTTGATGACTTTATCTGAATTCAGCCAGATTTTCTAGTAGCTCTTTGACAATGATTTTTACAATTGTTACTGGATGCTCTTAAGCAAATTATACTTGTGCGAGATTGTAATGTTATTGTTCTAATTTTCGAATTCTGTCCCATCACCTTTCTAAGATACAGGTACAAATGTGGGCCTCCTCTAATCATTTGACCAGGGAGTTGTCTTACAAATTCCTTGGAATATATTAATGCATGCTTCCAGTGCTTCAAAAACTTGCAGAAATATTTCAATTAGTATTGCAAGAATTCTAATTTGGCCAACGACTTTCATGCAGCTTGACTTCAGGAGCATTGTTTCTGGAGCATATGCTAACTTTTGGAAGGGCTGAATGCTGACTAGTTTCTTTTTTTTTTCTTTTTTCTTTTTTGCTGGCTAGTTTCTTATAGCAGAGTGACTCTGTATTTTTTCCATATTCTTTTGATGTTCCTGTGTTATTGAATATTTAGTCTATAGAATCTTTCAATATTATAAATTCAGGTTCAATTTCTTTTTTTTATTTCTCAGCTTAAAATATTTTTTTCTTTTTGGGTTTTAAAATCTAGGCTAAAAAAATAAATAAATAAAATAAAATCTAGGCTGCATTTTTTGATAATATTTTACTCTGTCTTCTTGAGCTGCCCTTTGAAAATTTATATTTATCTCTTTGACAACACAATTTCTTCTGGTGTTTTATCCACTATATGATTAAGAATGAGTTTCAGTCTCTGCTGACATCCATTTTGATATTTTCATCCTTACTTATATTTTAATGACCCTTAGATGTTTTCCCACATAATTGTTCTTTCATTTCATCCTAAAATTCATGAGGCCTTTGGTTATTAGTTTACACTGAAACAAATCTAGTCCTTAGATGTTCTCAAACTTCACGTGGAATATACTGAAGGTCATATTTTGGGTCTTATGGACTTGTTTTAAATTTATTCAGCTTTATTCTAAATTTACATATGAGAAGTTAATGGTCTCTCCACAAATTACCCTGCCTTGGTTTTAACTGCTGATATTGAGCCTGTCCATCATCTCTTCAAATTTACTTTGATGTAGCAAATTTTATTTTATTCCATCCAGAGGTTTTAATGTATGCATTATTGGGAAAAAATGTTTGTGATATAGAAGCTAATGATCTTGAAAAATTCTATCATGGTATCCTTAATTTCAATCTATCACCAAGGCCATATTATCCAACTGTTTTTGCTCTTTGTTTCTAACTTTTATATTCTAATACCTAATAGTTATTGATGCATGCTAATTACATGTTTGATCAATTTAAGACAAAAGATATTGACATATACTTTTTAAATTTATGCATTGCTAACTTTAGTACTTGATGCATAAATTTGAATAATAGTTATATTGACGATATTTTCTTCTATGTTTATTGATAGTATCTTACCACATACAGCATTGACTTTTAAGATAGATCTGGAAATGGTCTTCTGATAGTGAATGTGACACTATTTCTATGGAATCTATCATTCCCAGTAAAGTACTTAATAATATTTTCTAACTCAAAATGGCCCAAACCAATCATTTTCAGCTCACTAATGACAAAGATATTGATCTTTATATGATCTGTTTTAGATTT
Source organism: Nesogale talazaci (assembly GCA_004026705.1). Taxonomy (NCBI): domain Eukaryota; kingdom Metazoa; phylum Chordata; class Mammalia; order Afrosoricida; family Tenrecidae; genus Nesogale; species Nesogale talazaci. Next base: position 34,666 of record PVJH01006040.1, read on the forward strand.
GAAAAATCTCAAATTTTTATATCCATATATTCCTAGTTCCAATCATTGATAGATGTTTTCTGCTCCTTCTCATTTTTGTGCTGAATTAGCAAAGGATGGTACCACCTGCCTTACTCCTACAGACTCTACCCCATCCACCTCATAACGTGAGACTCTACTTTGAGAAGCCAACTCTTCTTTAGTTATATTTTGACTGCCTCTGAATTAAGGGATTCATCTGGTATGCTGACAATAATATGCTGCAGTTCCTTGGGTTTCTAGTATCTGAAAATGCTATACTTCTATTTGTAAGGTTTTCCTATGTTTATTTCTTTTTTTATTAAATCATTTGGGTGGTCATATAACTCATAATAATCCATACATAAATCAATTGTATACAGATTACATTTGCACATTTTTGGCATAATCATTCCCAAAACATTCTCCTTCTACTTAGATCCCTGGTATCAGCTCCCTCTATTAACCCTTCATCCCCACTCCCCTCCCCCACGAACCCTTAATAATTTACAAATTATCATTAATTTGTCATATTGTCCACTGCCTGATGTGTTTCTTCACCCACTTCCCTGTTGTCCATACCATAGAGAGGAGGTTATATGTAGATCCCTGAAATTGGTTCCCCACTTCTACTCCACCTTCCTATCAAACTTCTGGTATCATTACTCCCTCCACTGGTCCTGAAGGGATCATCTGTCCTGAGTTCCCCATGTTTCCGGCCTAGTCTAGATGGATTTGTACATCTATTGGTCTAGATGGATTTGTAAGGTAGAATTGGAATCATGAATGTGGGTGGGAGGAAGCTTTTTAGAACTAGAAGAAAGTTGCATATTTCACTGCTGTTGCACTATACCTTGACTGGTTCATCTCCTCCCTGTGATCCCTGTGTAAGGGGATGTTGCTTCACCTACTGATGAGCATTGTATCTCCAATCTGTACTCCCCATCAATTATAATGATATAAATTTTAGTTCTTTGATGCCTGAGTGCAAGATCCCTTCGACACCTCGTGGTCACACAGGCTCCTGTGTTTCTTCCCATGTGGGCTTTGTTGTTTCTGAGCTAGATGACTGCATGTTTACTTTCAAGACTTTAAGACCTAAGATGCTAAATCTTTTGATAGCCGGGCACCATCAGCTTTCTTCACCACTTTTGCTTATGCACACACTTGTCTTCAGTGATTGTGTCAGTTAGGTGAGCATCATGGAATATCAATTAAATAGAACAAATGTTCTTGCATTGAGGAAGTACTTGAGTGGAAGCTCAATGCCCATCTGCTGTCTTAATACTTACCCTAAAATTGTACACACATAGATATTTCCCCATCATATATATTACCTATATACATGCCTGTATTTAGACCTCTATAAATGCCCTTTACCCCCAATACTCTCCTCTATTTCCTTTTACTTTCCTCTTGCTCCACTATCATGCTCAGCCTCCATTTGGATTTCAGTAATTTCTCTTGGTTACATTATTCTTGAGCAATCCCTATCAGGCCTCTCACATCCACCCTGTCACTGATTTTTAATCACTTGTTGTTCCCTTATCCCTGAGTTGGTCAAGACCACCTCCTTTGCCTCTCCTCATCATCTCCCATGCCCCCCCCCGAAACCATCAGTCCAGTTATTTTCTTCTAAAGACTGTTTATCCAGCCTATCTTATCTAGATAGACTTGCAGAGAAAGCAATACTGACAAAATACCCCAAGCCTTCCTAAGATGAAGTGACCAGAGAAAATAAAACAATGATGACAAAAAAATCCAATGTCCAAAAAATATATCTAGAAATAAGTTAGAAATAAAAATAATACCAAAATAAAAGCCTGTAAATAGTTAAGGTCCATTTGTTGACCTCCAGGAGTGTCCCCCAGTTAAGTTGGATGGGGTGTCACACCTTGGCCCCAGAGCATATCCTTGGCACTCTCTTGGGAACTCCATGATCTGTTGCATACCCTTATTGTTTTGCCATGGTGTGCTTAAGTTATACAAGGTACAATTCCTACCCTGTTTCTTTCTTATGATCCCCGTAGGGCCTTGAGTAAGTGAGGGATGCCATATTTCATAATGGGACCAGCCATATGGTCCTCTCTGTGCATAGGCTGTTCTGAGTGGGAATATCATCCTCAAGGCTCAGTGGAACAGGATGCACTCCATTCTGTCTTCCCTCCCATTCATTTGTTCTTTTGTGCTCTGGTCTGGCATGCCCCACTCCCTATGCTGCAGTGTCAGTGCTGTTCTTCAAAGAAAACCCTCCAGGGGGGTGTGGGGGCTGTCCAGGCAGTGGGGATTGGGGTTGGACCTTCAGACCCCTCCACTGGTTTGCATCTCCATGCCATCACACTGCATTCACATCCTGGAACACTGGATTTAAATTTGGTCCCACTTTCCTGGTAGAGAGATAAACAATATGATAGCCTCAGGTGGGTTAGTACCCCATTCCTCCTAATACACATGACCTAAGATTATCACTTGTAGTCTATTCTTCGTCTGGAAGTTCTGCTGAAACCATTTACTTTGAGAGATCCTTCTGATATTTGAAATACTGACATAGCTCCTAGCACCACAGTAATACCCACTGTATGAAAAACTGATAGACAAATGCTGTCTCAGTCCTTTAATCCCCTTGTGAGGCTAGGTAAGTCTGAAACTGTTGTTGCAGTCCGTCCCCCTCCTTTAGAGTCCTTCTCACTTTGTCCACCTTCTACTTGACCGAGCATGATGGAGCCAGGGCTTGACTTTACATTTGCATAACCAAGGACCTATAGGGTAGTGATGGTACAATGGTCTGCAAACCTCCTGGTTGAGAGCCAGAAACCACCAGCAACTTCGGGGGTGAAATATTGGGATTTCTCCTCCCAATCCCACAGGAATTCACTAGAAGTCAGCATTGACATACAGGTGTTTTAACCAAGACACCTCTTTTGCTCTTGTGCAAATGCAGCTACATGTAGCAGTTTGGGATTTTGCATTTCTTACCTAGGAGGTGTTCTCTCTCAAAAAGAATGTTGTCTGTAGCCACACTGCAACTGGCAAAACAAGATGCAGCTCTTATCTGGCCATTCTTTTCCACCTCAATGCACAGATGGAAATGAAATTATGCAATGACAAGTTTTTGTCTAGTCTGTACTTAGGTGTTCTGTTAAATATGAAAATACAGTATAAGTCATGTCTACAAATATACATGAAAAGGCACCATATAAACAGGAATATATTTTCAAGTTACAATTAAATGCACATACTCATAATTTACCCATTCCTCAGTGTTCATCTATGTTAATACAAAGATAACATCTCTGAAAACTACAACTTTTAAACTAAGGAACTCATGCCAGAAGTAAAAGGTACACTGCAAATTATTTGTGGAGAAGAACATCAACTCCTACACTCACTTGTCTTCAATAAGAAGCTATAAATGAAAACAGATTCATGAACCTAAAATGCTAAAATAATTATAGTAACAATTTTGACCAAGTCCATAGGGTTCAAAGAGTGTGAATGAAGTTATTTGTAGAAGGAAGGAGGAATATTTTAAATAAATGCTGAACATTAAATCATTTTTGTAGGCTAGTGGTAGTATAAAAAATTGGGCGTATTAAAAGTGAAAATTATACTGCCATTATTCAAATAGTATAAAACAGTCGCACTTTCTAAAGACTACACATCTGGCTTAGGTTAACCCCAGACTAGTTAATGAAGCAGGAGTGGAAGTAGCAATAAGCCCGATCATAAACACACATACATATTTATGCAATAAGCCGGAGAGGATGGCCTTTTCCCATAAGTATTATTGAGTGACATCAAACAATTAAAGTGATGACTCTGAAAGAGTCCCCTCACAGCAATATGGAGCAGTATTGGCAGTGAAATGCAAAAATGTAAGCCCCATAGACTTTCCGAGTTAACACATATTTACAGAAGACTGCCACATGCAGGCAAGAGTTTAACTAATGTTCTCATATGGCTCCTTAAGCCAGAATAGTACAAAAAGCAGTTGAAATACAGACATCAAAGCAGATCACAAGACTTCTAAAGAGGGAAAATAGTATCTTCTGAAAGGTGATAGTTCTGTTAACTGAAAAGTGTAATGGTAACCACTACCACCACCACCCGGTGGAAAAAATATGTTTATTGTCTGCTTCAGAATCCATATCCAGTTGTTGAGGCCTTGACATTATAAAATCTGGAGGTACCGGTTCTTTAATTTTTGCCTTTTCCATTATAAGGACAGAATGTAAATTTCTTTGCCAAACAGACATTTGAGCCAAACTTTACTTGTTAAACATCTCAACTGAGAAATGTCTTGTTATGCTATATGTATTCCCATTCACAGGTTTCTAAACGAAAAGGTCACTTTTTTTTAATAAGATGTCATGTAACAACTGAAAAGAATTTTAAGTAACTGGCAAGTCGTGCATAAAAAGTTGAGACTTAAAGGTGTCTGCTTATACAAAGACTAATAAATATGCAAATTTTGCCTGAATGTGATTTTTGCTTACTTATTAAGATCCTTACAGGGATTGTTGTTTTAATGTGTAGACGAGTAGGCTATTATTCTTGCTATATTAAGAATGTTCCTGAGACAAATACTAAATCAGCACAAAGATAATGAATTGAAGAAACAAATCCAGAGGAGAAAAAACTTTGCGAGAAAGAGGAAAAGGATGTATAATATCTGGTATGCTTCATGAGCTTATGAATGTTTATTCATGAAGCATTTAGAAGTGTAGCAACACTTGTGCATGTCTCAACATTCACTCCTTTCAAGACAATTACAACTCATAGCCACCCTGTGGGAAAGAGGGGCGCTATTTTGGTGGCTTCCTGGGCCTATCACTCCTGGCCGGAGCCGAAAGCCTATTTTCTGTCCTTGGATTCCTGATGGTGTCAGTGCTTGCTCTCTGAAGTTACCAGCCACACTTGTCATCTGGTAGGCCTGAAAGAGTGACCGAATGTCTCAATAATTATTAGGAAGGCATTTAAGCAATGAATTCTAATTTTCTATCATTGCTTTTCAGTCTTCCTTATTGTATCTGTCTTTAAACTCTCTAAGTTTTCAGTTATTCACAGTCAACACAGAGCTGAAAAGATTTCAATTCCATCTGTTCTGTGGACGGTGATGGGATTTTGTACAGTAAGAATTTAGCTCTGCTGTAGCCCATTTTTCACCTCCTCTGCTGGTTACAAACCCAGGAAATGCAGTCAGCCGAGGGACAAAGCTGTGCCCTATGAAAAACTGATGATCTCAAAAATGAAATGGAATGTATTTGAAGGTGGATACTCTTGGATTAGTAAATTTAAATGAACTAGTTCATGTCATTTTGAATGGCACAAACATATGGAATACTATGTTAGGAATAATGACTTGATGAGAATGGCATTACACTCATTGTCGAAGCCAACATATCAATGACAAGGTTGTCAGTAACAGTATAATACCTACATGCCTTCAAGAGGAAATGCTGCTCATCCAATTATTTAAATTTATGCAACCCACTCTAATGTAGAATATAAAGAAATTGAAAATTTTACCAACATTGTCAGTTTGAAATAGATCAAATATGTATTTCAAATATATGGGAAAATGGTTTGAGTATAAAATGCATATGTTGGAAATGAAAAGAATCATTAGTTTGTAAATGTAGCCATGGTGATAGAAATACCTGGCTGTTTGATCCTGTAATGAAATTAATGGAACCTTTAATGTGGAAACTCTGCCTATTGAGTGTGCCAAATCGAAATAAAAGGGAGACAATGAAGTAGCTCAATATCATCAGTGAAAACAAGATCAATAACAGTACAAGTAAATTAAGGAGTGCATGTATGGAAGTGCAAGGTGAAGCTGCAACATTAAAACAATTCCATGGTACTAAAAATATGGCCTTGAGTGTATCCTACTTAAATTAGGGACCGTTTCAAGAATAGATGTGATTCACTAAACATTAATGAATAAAGACCTGAGAAGTGTTGGTATGAAATGAAGACTATCATGCATGAAGAAAATAAAAGCCCATTTAAAATACGGAAAAGAAAAATCAAACTAGATGTGAGAGATAATCTGAAATTTACTCTTGAATAAAGAGTAAGTAAAGCTAATAGAAAGACTGATGAAATAAATGAACTGAACATAACTTATAAATCATAGCTAAGAAAGACAATATATAGTATTATAAAGAAAACCACAGGGACTTGGAGTTAGAAATAAAAAAAAATATGTTAACATACTTGGTGTGTTAGTAATATAATTTGTTGCCAACTTGAGACTATTAAGAGTGAAAGGTGGAGTAGCCTGTCAATCAGACTGCAGATTGATGACCTCATTTAGCTCATAAATATCTCACTTGAGGCAAGGGACACCCTTGCAAGACATTCCTGTTGACAAACCACATGGAGCTATGCTCATCACCGCCAGAGCCTGGAGCTGGAGGAGTCACATGGCGCTAAATGCCAGTGCTAAGATGCTTTCACAAAACTTTCCACCTGCGGGCCAGTGATCTTCCTGCACATCGTTTCATGTGTTGAATGATTTGAAAATGAATTTGCAGACTGGTATCAAACATATGGTCCAGTATCAGAGATATGGCCTTGATCCGAACAGGACTGGGATGTTGTCTTAATATACAATTACTCTTTTATATAAAGTTCTTTCTTATACACACATGAGAGTCTATGGATTTGTCTCTCTAGTCAGCCTGCACTAACTCATTTGGCATTCTTCAAACTGAAAGAACTAAATAAATTTAACTTTTAATATCAAAGGATTCCATGGGCAGCATACACAATGATGCTAGAAGCACCAACAGAAGATGGAAGTAATATGTACTCATTATACTAAAGAAAATGATCATAATTAAATGATTTAAAGATGTGATATATGACAAATAACTCATGACATTGAAGGAAGAAGCTCAAACTGTACTGAAGGCATTGATTCAGGATCCTATGAATGGATAAACTATTAACTGAGATGTTTTAGCTAATGGAGGTCACGTTAGATGTACTCACTAGTTTATATTTATATTGTAGGTTAGATCAAAATTACATAAGAAAAATTATATGTATATATAAATTGTTATAGCAGGGATATTACAAAAATGTAATCTGCATTCAGAAAAGCACCTGTAATGAGGAAAATCATTGTTGAGGTCCCTGGATCCTGGCTGAAATCAGAAAATAACAAATATGTTTCCATGTGTCTTATTGACTATGTAACTGGCTGGATCATAGCAAGTAATGGTTAACTTTACAAAGGATGGGAATTGCTAAATAATTAAATATGTTCATCCAGAAATGTACACAAGCCAAGAGAACAGGGTATGACTTCAAATCATTACATGTATGACAGAGTTGTGTCTGTTCACCATGCTTGTTCAACCTGTATAATGAAAAAATAATTTTATAAGTGGGTTAATGAGGAAGAATATGGCATCAAGAATGTAGGAAGTCTTATTAGTTCCCAGAAGAAGCAGATGTTATAACCTTACTTATTGAAAGAGGATAGGTTGTCAAGCACCTACTGATGAAGATCAAAAAGTGTAGATTTAAGTGCCGATTGACAAAGAAACAAAAAACCCCACACCTAATACCATTTTTTGCATGATATGGTTATGTAGATTTCAGCACATGATAGCACCATATCCAGAGCAATATATCCTGGTCTTGCAAAATGCTTACACTTGCTGTTATGATTGTGCCCATGTTTCACTATTTCAATTTATCTCATTAAAAGTCCCCTTTTTTAGCTGATACTCTATTATACCAAGCTTAAATGGTTTCTTCAAAGATAGGTTATCGCTTGATATGGTCTCTATAGTACAGAAGGGGAATTTCAACATCCTCAATTCTAAGGAGCATTCTGACTGTACTTTCTCCAAGACAAATGTATTTGAATTTTTGGCAGTGCATGGCATTATTAATATACTTCCTAAGACCCTGACTTAATCTCATTAATCTTCTTGATGGTTCTTATTATTCACTGTTCAGGTGCAAGTGCACACAAAGCTCCTCACTGGCATCATGGGTTATGAAGGAAAATATTTGTGATTCAAAGCCACTGGCCCCTTACCAGAAAGGCTTTTTGTGTCTTGAAGGAGCCCAAGTAGTATAGTGGTTACAAAATGAGCTGGGGACAGTAGGTCAGCAACTTAGAATCAGCAGTCATTCCATGGGGAAAAGATGAGGCTTTTTTTTCTCCTATAGAGTCCCCTATAGCCTCTTCTTTCTCCTATAGACTTCTTTTTCTCAGAAACAGAGGCAATTCTTTCTCTATAAGATTTCAATCGGTAAAAATTCATTCATTATCAATGCAGTGTTGTTATTGTTTTAAAAGATGTACATCCTTGGAAACCAACAAGGGGTTTTCTATTCAGTCTCATAGGATAAATATGAATCATGACAGTGAATTGGTCATCAGGCTTATGAGGCTGTTGAAAATACCATCGCTTGGATCAGGCACATGTACATTCCTCAAAGTAAAGTTTTTGCTTTTTCACACTTGAAATCAGTTTTGTAAAGTAGATTTTCCCAAAGCATTATAAGCTTTGATTTCTAGGTAACTACTTTCATGAGCATTGATGGAAAATAAGATTTTAGGCTATTTTTTTTAATTTCTCTGTTTATCAAAGTGTTGTCTGTTGGTACAATTTTAAGGATCCCCACCCTTTTATATTGTGTTTTAATATGTATTGAGTTCATAGACTTTGTATTTCCTCAGTTAGTAATTCTTACCTTCACGACGTTTAGCAAGTAATATTTTGTTATCAATGTAATGCAAGCTATTAATGAGCCTTCCTCCAACCCTGATGCTGAAGTATTTTTCATATAGTCTGGATTCTTTAATTATTTGCTTCACATACAGTAAAATAATACAATCCTGACCACCCCTTCCTTGATTTCAAACCATATAGTATCTCTTTTTTGGTTAACAGTACTAATCTAAGACATCTGTTTGCTAGTTCTATCTGAGAACTGTTCAGTATTCTGAAATTCGCATTTGTGTGATGCACATGGTGGAATGCACCCACACAGTCAATAAAACTCAAATCAGCATCTTTCTCATTGTCTTTGCTTAGAGTCAGTATGTAGAGGATTTCAGTAATGATATCACTCCTTCCATATCCTCTTCTGAATTAAACTTGAATCTTGACATCTCTCTGTTGATGTACTACTGCAATTATTTTTAATTATCTTTAACAAAATTTAATTTCATATGATGTTAATAATTAAGCAGTTATTAAAATCACCATACTTTCTGTATCTATTGGGCCACCTTTCTTTGAAATTGGAACAAAATGTGGGTTTCAAGTAGTCATCAAGCCAGGTAGCTAGCTGTCTTCCTAATTTTGTGGCACACACTACTGGATATACCCAGAGCTGGTTCAGTTTGCTTTAAGAAAATTGATTAAATTAGTATTACTTATTATCACTTACTCTACTGTTCTCTTTTGCTAATAACTTCAGTGATAATTGAACTTTTCCCTCAAAATCCTTGGTTTTAGTAATATGCTACCTCTCAAATGGTTGTCAAATATTCTTACCAATTAATGTTGATACAGTGACTTTCTATGCCATCTATCTGCTTTTTATTCTTTCTACATCATTAAATATTTTTACTCATGGAGTTCTTCAATATTGCAACTTGACTAGAATTGTATGTCAACTGTTTCAGCTTGTGATGTATTCAGTGTATTCTTCCATTGTTGTTTGTTGTTGTTTTCTATCACCCAGGTCATCTTTTTGTGTTTTTTTTATTGATTGGGATTAATACATATATTAAATTATCTCATAGTTCAATCATGCCCAGCAGAATTATGCACTTTGAACATTTCATTATGATAGTCTGCTTTCTCTTCAAAGCTGTTTTTGAAATTGTCTGTTCAGCTCTTTAATGCATCATTTTTCTCCATGACATTAGCTGCTCTTCATGCAAGACTAAAATTTAGAGTTTCTTTAACATCTGAATTTTTCATGGTCTTTTAATGATCTTTTGCTTTCTAAAAGTTGATTCTCCTGATCTCATACCACCATTCTTGTGACCTTCAACCAATAGACTATAATTCTCAAAGCTATTGTCTGGATAGTCTCTTCTGTTTTAGGCAGGGTTCTCTAGAGAAACAAAACCAGGGCTTTTCTGAATCTCTCTGTGTGTATAGGTTTATATAGTGAGAAGGAATATGGCAACTAATTAGTCTACCTAGCAGTACAGAAGCACAGTTTAGCTCATGTTTGTGAAACAGTTAATATATGTTTCCTTCAACTCATATGGACTGCTGGTCCAAGGTCACGGAAGCAGAGAGCGAAACTTTCCCTCAAGAAAGATAAGTAGAGTCACACACTGGTAGCGCACATGGCAGGGTGGGGTGGCAACTGCAGGAAGATGAGAAATTGAGGCATAGCAGATCCCCATAATTCAGGAGCTTAGCAAATCAGTTTCCAAATGAAGTCACTTGCTCTAAAGATGTAATGAAAGGTGCCAGGATCCACTGGTAGCACAGCACAACGTTGCGGCAAAATGCAACCTTAGGCAGCAATGACTTTGTCTAATGAGAAAGGAGAAAAAGAGCAAGAAGCCACCCTCAGAGAGCCATTTATCTCAGTGATCCTTCAAACAAACTATGACCTCATTAGACTACTCCCCAACATGTTCCTACAGGATTCTACTTGGCATAATAGACTGTCACATCTACATTCATGAAATATATAATCCCTGCCACTTGTTGACTTCATAGACTTGGTTTGAGCCATGATAGTTTCCATTGCTTCATATACATGTGAAAGTCGAACATGGAACAAGGAAGAGTTTAGAAGAATAGATGCATTTACATTGGAGTGCTGAAGCAGAATCTTCAAAGTACCATGGACTTCTATAATGATAAACAGATCTATACTGGAAGAAGTGCAGCCAGAGTGCTTCCTAGAGGCAAAGATCGCAAGACTACTTACATTCTTAGGACATACTGTCAGGAGAGAAGAGGTCCTTGGAAAGGACAACATTTTTTGAAAATGAAGAAGTCATTGGTCTTGAAAAATTCTTTCATAAGATCCCCATCTTCATTCCTATCACTACATTTTACTTTCTATACATTCTTCCTTGATACAAACATCTAGGTATTGTCTATGTTAGTCCAAGTTGACAAGAGAGACACATTCATAGACACTCATATGTGTATATGAAAGATCTTTATACAAATGTGTAGTAATATTTTAAGAAAACATGCCAGCACAGTCCAGATCAAGTCCATAAGTGCAAAATTAGCCCATATGTCATAAAGCAGTCTACACATTGCTCTTCAACCTCACACAGCACATGCAACATTATCCCAACACTGATCATATTTGATCCATTTATGATTGAAGAATATCTTAATGTCTTCTTCATGTCTTTTAATAGTTGATGTATACATTTCAAAATGGTTTTACTAACTCATGTTTTAGGCAAAAAGATATAACCCTATCAGACACAGCATTGTTATACAAGATATTTTATTAAATGATGTTTTTGACATAATTATATAATTAAGCTTGAATGTGTTGTTGTTATTAGTGACAATGAGTTGATTCCTGTATTAGTCTGAGCACATTAGAGAGACAAATTCACAGAAGCTCATACATAAGAGGGAGAGTTTTATATAAAGGGTAAGTGCACATCAATAAAACATCCCAACCCAGTGCTGCCCAACTCCACAAGTCGAACATTAGCCCATATATCTGACACCAATCCACAAAGTCCTCCTCCATCTGAAAAAAACACACACAATGATGCCACCTACAGGAGGAAAGTCAAATAGTGAACGTGTAAGCAGGAGTCTTCACACAGCTGCTCCAACACCCAAAGCTGCCTAGGGGTAGATCTATGTGGCCTCTCCTCAGAGATGTCTTGCAGAAAGTTAACTTTGCCTGTTGATTTAGGGAACTGGCTAAAACAGATGTACTCTGGTCCGACCATCAGAAAGCAAGAGAACTAGAAAGGTGAGGTTCACCAAGTCATTTGTCTCTCCACCCTTCAATTAAGCTCACACATGTTTATTAGCCTGCTTGACATAATAAGCTTTAACTATCTCAGTTCCTAACATAACAATTCTATGCACTATAGAACAAAACACTTCCCAACTATGCATCATACTCAGAACTGTTCCCTTGATTGAACTCATTTTTGGAGCGATGGTGTAAATCCATCTCCTTCAGGATCTTCATCTTCTTTGCTGTTTCTCAATTTATCAAGTATGCTGAGACTGGTCTTTCCTGAAAACATGTAAGACAAAGTCTCCCCAGTCTTGCTCTCAGATACACTCTGGTCCTTTGTCTTTCAAGACAGATTTTGTTTATTATCTTGGCTATCCAATTTACTGTCAATGTTCTTTCTCAGCACCAAAATTCAAACACACCAATTCTTCTTTGGTATTGACACTTCAGTGTCCAACTTTCACACACATATAAGGTAACAGAAAATGCTATGGCTAGGGTCAGGCATAGTCTGTTCCTCAAAATAACTTGCCTGTTTTTCAACACTACAGTGATCTTATGCAACAGATGTCCCCAATGCAATGGATCATCTTCAATGTTGCTTCCATGAACACTGATTGTGACTTCAAGAAATAGGAAGTTGTGTTAGTACACGTAGACTACAGAAACAAATTCATGAACACGCATATGGATATAAGGGGGCAGTTGATATGCAAGAAGAATGGAACATTGAGAAAGCATCCCAACCCAGTCAAGTCCAAGGTCATAAGTCCAATATGAGCCCATATGTTCCATACCAGTCTATAAAGTCTCCTTCAAACTCATGAAGCACATGCAGTAGAAACATTCCAGTGCTGGACAGGTTCTCCCATGGCTCCTCATTTCCAGGGCTCAGGGTCCATCAGCCATATCCATTGGCGGTAGAATCATCTCAGCCCTGACAGGGGACTCTCTGTGGCTCCTCAGGCCCCAGAGGTCGGGTTCGATCAGCGCAAGCTCATCTGGTTTCTCCTCCGGGTCCTCCGGTTGCTTGCATGCTGCAATCTTGTCTTGCCAGTCAACTGTTGCCAAGAGACTGGGGTGATGGTCTCTCATCTCCATGAGGGAAACACTGTGAGACTTCTCAGAATTCTCAGAGAAAGTCATGCCCACACTGAGGTCTCATTGGCTATCACCAGATTGACAGGCTAGACTCCACCCCTACATTCCCAATCATGAAATTGACACAGGAGTACCTGACTGCCACAGAAGTCCATGACAACTTCAGTCTTTTCTTCAAATATTATGGGTTACCTATTGGTCTAGTTTTGATGAGTTTTTTCCCTTTACATTGAGGTATGAAGCATACTGAAGGCTGAAATTCACAGTTTCATCAGCAAGTGTTTCAAATCCCTCTTATTTTCAGCAAGCAAATTTAAGCATACTGTATAATTCAGGTTATCAATGTCTTCTCTCAATCCTGATGTCATATTCTTCTTCATATAATCCAGCTTCTCTGATTATTTGCTCAGTATACAGATTGAGCAAGTATGGTGAAAAAAATATAACCCTGACACCCATATTTCCTTGTTTTAAACCATACACTGTGAACTTATTCTTTTCACATAGCTGCATCTTGATCCATGTACAAGATCTGCATGAGAACCTTATAGTACTCTGGGACTCCCATTATGTTCAAGGTTATCTGCAATGTGTTGCAGTTCACATAGTCTAATGCCTTAGTATAGTTAATGATATTAGTAAACATTTTTGTATCATCTGCTTTTGGTCAATATCCATCTTTTGTGAACTATGATATCCCTTGTTCCTTGCCCTTTTCTGGATTCACTGTGAACCACAGGCAATTCTGGCTTTGCACTGCTGCAACTGTTATTGGATGAGCTTCAGCAAAATATTGCTTGCATTTGATATTTATGATACTGTTCTATCATTGCAGTCAGTATTCTACTGACTACCTTTATTTTGAATGGATACCAAAATGGACCTTTTCCAGTCAATTGGCCATGCATTTGTCTTCTGATTTTCTGGCATAGAAGCTTTTATGCTTCCTGTGCTTCATCACCTTGTTCAAACAATTCAATTCTTATTCCATCAATTTCTAGAGCCTTGTTTCAGTATAGCCTAAATTTTTGCCTTCGCTATCATTTGTTCTTGCTCACATGCTTTCTCCTGAAATGGTGGAATATTGACTTGTTATTTTGATTCAATGATTCAATGTATTCGTTCTATCTTCTTTTGATGCATACAACACCACACAATACTTTCTAATATAATCTTTCAATATTTCAATTTGAGGATTGAATATTGTCTTCAGTTTAAGATGTACTGAGTATGTTCATTTTTGGTTTTCTAATTCTAGTTCTGTGTACATTTCTGCATAATGTTTTACTTTGTCTTTTGGAGCTGCCCTTTACAATTTTCTGCTAAGCTCTCTGACTTCATCAGTTCTTCCATTTACCTTAGCAATTCTATGACTAAGAATAAGTGAGTTTCAGACTTTCTTCTGATATTCACTCTCATCTTTTCTTTGGGGTTAGTCTGGGTAGACTAGAGAAATTCATAGACATATATATGGATATAAGGGAAAGATTTATGTACAAGAGAAATGGAGCATTGATAAAACATCCCATCCCATTCAAGTCCAAGGTCATAAGTCCATATGTCTGATAACAGTCTCTAAAGTCTCCCTCCCCCAACTCATGAATTCACAGGCCAGTGGGTGCAGAGTTTTGTGTATCCAACTGGGGTAGAGGCATCCCGACACTGCCAAGGGTCTCCCCATGACTCCTTGTTCCCAGGGCTCAGGGTCCATTGGCAGTATTCATTGGTGGTAGAAGCATCTCAGCACTGGAAGGTGTCTCTCTGTGGCTTCTCTGGCCCCAGAGGTCTGGTTCCATCAAGGAAAGCCCACATAGCTTCTCCTCCGGCTCCTCCATTCTCCAGGAATCAGGATTGATCAGCATGCTGCCATTTCGTCTTGTCAGTAGTTCATCATCTCAGAGAATGAGAGTCAAGTTTTTCATCTCCAATTGGGAAATACAGCGAGACTTCCCCAAATTCTCAGGAGAAAGCCATGCCCACACAGAATGGGCTAGTCTTTGGCTACTCATTGGCTATTTCCAGATTAACAGGCTAGACTCCACCCCTACATCCCAATCTTGAAATCAATATCACGAATACATGGCCATAATAGTAATAATAATAATAAAATGCACAGATCCAAGATGAAGTTCTGAGCTCACATGAAACTTTAGCTGTAACTGACAAAAAATTAGATATTACATCATGGTCTGCTCAATACTCCCCTTAACAAAATGATCTCTGAAGATAAGGATGCAATAGCAAAGTCAGGTGAAGGAAGTAATTGATGCTTTGCTATTAATCAAAATAAACTCTGGGGTCTTACGAGTTTGCATTCATACAATCAACCATCTAAGCAAGGAATCAATTAAGTCCACACAGAAGCATAACAATAGCTTGTGTGATCCCAAAATGACTATTATGAAAGTTAAATACAGTGAAAAGTATTAGAGCTAAAATTATGAATATTCAATTTTGACAAGTTAGGGAAGACACTGAGAGACCAAAAGCATCTACAAAATATTTAGCTACACCAAACTGCTGGAAGGTCTGCTATAGTCAAAGACAAGAGTCCAGAACAACCTTACTAGCAGGCAAAGGCCATTGTCAACTTGATCATGCTGGATAGAGCTTGACACATGGGTAGTTGACCTCCTCATAGACATGACCTTAATTTGTTTGTTCTGGGGTCAAGTATTGCTTAGAACAATTGTGGATTGTGACCCTTTGGGAGTTGAACAAGGGGTGGTCCAATCCATAGCAGTTGCAAACTTATAGTCATAAAGTAACAACGATAATAATATTATGGTTAGGGAGTCACCACAACATGAGAAACTGTATTAAAGGGCCATGACTTTAGGAAGGTTGAGGAGCAAACTCCTTCCCTAGCTGCTTGAATGTTGATGGGGGTCTTCTCCCTCTCATATACATATACATATATGTATACGTATACATATGCATACAACTACAGTAGTTATTTGAAATTTTTATCATGCCTTCTTTGGCTCATATGTACCTTGCCATAGTGATCATTGCTCTCCTGAAACAGCAAGATGGTCTGATTTCTTGAAGATCAGTTTTTGGTTCCCAAGCTTCTGGTCCACTTGATGAACCATGAGCTTCTCCCAACACTGACCTTCACCTCATCACAAAATAAGTAAGTAAACAAGGAAGAAAACAAATTAAGGAAATTTTTTAAGACAATGTTTTAGAGGGGGGAAAAAGTGGTTTTTTTTGTTTGTTTTTTTTCCCCAGAAAGTAATCTACAAGAAGGCTCCCCTGCACTGTATAAAAGATGAAGGTGCCACCTTTTCAGAATATTTATGAGAAAAGGATGAAAACATTCACTCTAAGAAGCTGTTTTCCTCCATCCCAAAGTTGGTGGCTGGCAGTCTGGCATCTTAGTTTATATCCCGGACATTAAACCTGGGCTATAAATATACCTAATGGGGTTTTCAATAGTTTTGTTTATCTCCCTGAGGACAGAAGAAACCTGCTGCTTAGAAATGTCAGGTCTTAAACCTTGTTTCTCTGAGTTGTTTTCATTTATGTTTCATCTTGTGTTCTTCTGAAGCACACGCAAAAGTCAACTTCAAAGAGCTATTTGTCATATTTGAAATTCTTAAGTAGTTAAGTTTTAGTTTAAAGAACCACCTGGAAAAGTGTAGACAGGCAGTATATTCAGCACATAAACCCGGACGATACCAGACGTTTTCTAACATCACATAGTTTATTTCCCAAACCAGTGAATCTGGCATTATATAACATCATAATCTTGCATTGTATTAGAGAAAATTATAAAATATTACTCATGCTTTATTCCGAATTGATTTTATTTCTGTTTGCCACTCTATCTATGGGTATCCTACTTAATATTTTAACATGAGCACCTTTAAACATGTAGAAATTGTAGTTATGAATGAAATTAGTAATGAGTTCCAAACAAAAAACATGGTTCACACAGATATCAATGACCAAATCTATCCAGTATCTATCTATCAAGGAACAATTGTGAGATGATATAGGACTGTGAAGTGTTTCATTTTTTTTCAATGATTTTGTTGGTAATTTAGAGCTCTTATAGCATTCAGTACATCACTTGCATCAAGCACATTTGTACACATCTTGCCATCCTCATTTTCAAATATTTTCTACTTGAGCCTTTGGTATAAGCTCCTTTCCCCCTCATTTTTTTATAAATCTTTCTATTAGGGGCTCATATAACTCCCATTGCAATCAATACATATATAAATTATATGCAGACCAGATTTGCACACTTGTTGCTATCAACATGTTCAAAACATCCTCCCTCCACTTAGGCCCCAAACAACAGTTCCCCATATTTCCCTATTGTGCATAGTTTCACTATGGGTTGAAATCTTCTCATTGGTACCTAATAACATCTATAATTATCTATCAATCAATTGACTAATCTACTACTTTTCTATCTACTTTTCTATCAACTATCTATTATCTATATCTATCATCTATCTATTATCTGTAGTTAATCTAATCTTCCACATGTTTTAGGTATCTATCCTTCATTGATAGAACTTGTCTTAAGAACCTTGTGTTAGAGCAGAAATATCATGAGTGGATGGCTTTAACTAACAAATTGATTGGCTGACAGCATCAAATCACATCATCACATAACTGCCAGATTATGTCATGGCAAATCTATCAATCCACTGAGAATCCTAATACAGCTAGAATTACATATATTTGGGAGGAGATAAAATTAAATCCAGGAATATATATATATATATATATATATATATATATATGGCTTTGTGTGAGAGGCATTCTTGACTAAAGTGGTAATATCATTTAGTTGACTGACTCATGCTTATCCCACGTGTTGGCATTTAGAATTACCACATTGGGTTTTCTTAGTGGTAATATGTGGAAGCAGACTGTTAAGCCTTTTTTAAGGGGCTACCTTGTGGTTTGGGTCTTTCAGTATTTGGGTTAAAAGAACAATCACAAAAGATGTGGGCTATTCACGAACCCTGTGGTTGATGCTGGGTATTCTCCCCATTCAGTTCTGACGCAGACCAATCCTAGGAATAACAGGGCTAAACGTGGCAAGGTCAGTCCTAGGCCATCCTCACAATTGTTCCTTTGCTGGATCCCCTTGAGTGTCACTCTAATTCTTTGAGGGTCTTTCTCTTTTTACTTTCCCTCTGCTTTTCCAAACATGTTGTCTGTTTCCAGGGTCTGGTGTCTCCAGATATTATGTCCCAAGTACATAAGATGAAATATTGCCACTTAGGAAAATTTTTGTCATACTTCTTTCAACCACATAAATTGTCCTTTAAGCACTCAATTTATATCCATGAAGTGTATTCAGTATCACAATTTAAAGCCTTCCAAAATTCCTCAGTCTTCCTTATTCAATGTCTAACTTTCACGCACATAATGGCAGTCATACCTTAGTCACACCCTTGCTTTTCAATACCCCAAAGAGGCCTTGTGCAGCAGATTTACTTTATGATATTGTCTTTTATTCTCTTGATTGTTGCTTTCATGAGCATTGATTTTAGATTCAAGAAAGATGGAATACTTCATCACTTCAATTGTTTCTCTTTTATCATGGTGTTACCTATTGGTCCAGTTGTGAGGACTTTTGCCTTCTTTATAATTCATTCTCCAGGATGCCACCTATGTCCTCCTTAGTCAGAAAGTAAGCTTGTATCATCTGCATATCACAGTTTATGAATATGTCTTCCTCAAATCCTTATGCCACATTCTTCTCCATAAAAAGCCACCTTCTCTGATTCTGTCTCAACATAGTGAATGGGTCAGTATGGTGACAGGATACAACTCTGACACACATGTCTGTTTTTGTTTTGTTTTGCTTTAGTTCCTACATTGTTTTCTTATTCTGTTGGCAAAACTTTCCCTTAATTCATGTATAAGGTCCCCATGAACAACTAAGTGTTCTGAAATTGCCCTTCTGCTCAAGGTAATACATAAGTATTTTGTTTGTTTGTTTGTTTTGCCCACACAGTTGAAATAAGTTTGTATCATCCATAAAACACTAGCAACCATCTTTCTGATATTCTCTACATTGAGCCAAGATTTATCTGACATCAGTAATGATACCCCTGGTTACAACTTCTCTTCTGGACCCAGTCTTAATCTCTGGAAACTCCCATATAATGTAGTGCTACAACTGTCCTAGGATGAACATCAGTAAAAATATGTGCTTGCAAGTGATATCAATGACATTATTATATAATTGAAGCATATTGTTGGGCCACTTGTTTTTGAAGTGACACAAAGAATGGATTTCTTCAAGTCAAGTGGTCAAGTAATTGTTTTTCCAATTTGCTGTATACTGTTCAGTGATTCTGGAGCTTCATCAGATTGTTAAACCATTTCAATTTGCATTTCATCAATTACTGTTGCCTTATTTTTGGTTATTGTTGCCATTAGTTCGTAATCTTACACTACTTCCTGAAATGTTGCAATGTTGACTATATTTGGTGTCTTTTTTTTTTTTTTTGGAACAGTGACTCTGTTCTTTTCATCTTCTCTTGGTGCTTTACTGCATCATTCAATATTTTGCTCATAGAATCCTACAATATTATATTTTGAGACTTGATTTTAAAATATTTCATTGTAAGTTAAGTTGACACGTTATTCACTTTTGGTTTTCTTACTCTGATTTTGTGAAAATTTCTGTGTACTATTTATCTTTGTCTTCTGGAGCATCCCTTTGAAATTTCTATTCAGATGATTTGCCATATTTCTCCCTCTAATATATTTATTTTCCTAATTGTTTCATTGACACAAAATTTACATATAATACAATTCCATAATTCAACCATTCAACAATATCAAAGGGCATTGTACCAATCTTAGAGCCACCCACCCCCTCCGTGGTTTAATCACATTCACATTGAGCAGTTCAATCATAATCTGCTCTTTTGTTCCCTCCCCCCTCTCACCTTTATTGTTTACTCCAGAAATACCTTCTCCCTCCCTATTACTTACCACTCTCCTCTGTATCCCCAATGACCCTTTTTGTCAGTTATTCTCATTATGCCTCCACTCCAGTGCTTCACAGTAGGAAAACCAAAAGAGAACAATAAAAATCAAAATCGCATTAAAGTGGCAAGGCTAAAATCATAATAGAATAAAGACAAAAATACAAATAATGTGTAAGAAGAATATAACCTCTGTCAACATTCAAAATTACCACAGAGGAAATTTCTGTCATGCAACAAGTAATAGACACTTGTACTCGGAAGAAATTTCAGTCATATCTATGCTCCTTAGATTTACCATCAAATTTCTGTGGCGGTCATGTACCTATGTCAGTTTCATGATTGGGATGGGATGGAGTCTAGCCTGTCAATCTGGAGATAGCCATTGAATAGCCAATGAGGCTTCTGTGTGGGCATGGCCCTCTCCTGAGTCTTCTGGGAAATCTCGCGGTATTTCCCTGGTGGAGATGAGAGACCATTTTTCCCAGTTGTTGGAAGTCCCTGGACTTACAAGTCAAGATGGCAGCGTCCAAGAAACTAGAGGAGGCAGAGGAGAAGCCACATGGTCTTGCCCTGGTGAAGCCAGATCTCTGAAGCCACAAGGAGACCCTTGCCAGTGCTGAGATGTTTCTATCACCAATGGAGACTGCTGATGCACCCAATGAGCCTTGGAAATGAAGAGCCATGAGGGGAACCCTGCCAGGGCCGGGGCTCTGCACCCACTGACCCATGACTTCGTCAGTCTGAAGGAGATTTTGTGGACTGGTGTCAGACATATGGGCTAATAACAGATCTGTGACTTTCATCTGGTCTGGGTTGGAATGCGTGTTCAATGTTCTATTCCAATCGGATATGAGCCTTTACCTTGTGTTCACATGCAATTTTTTTTTTTGTATTTTTGGCCTCTGGTGGTGGGAGCAGGAGGCCCAGCCTTTGCTCCTGTGGAGCCCACTGCTGGAATTGAACCTCCATCTCAGTGGGCTGCAGTCCCGCGCACAACCACTATGCCACCGAGGCTCAACCCTCACGTGTATTTTTGTAAATTTGCTTCTCTGATTTACACTTTCCATGATTGGTTTTCTGGGTTTAAAAATATTGTACACTATTCTCATGGGACAACTCTGTCAATTGGCATACGTAGTTCCCCCTAATCATGAAATGAGCAGCCCCTGTGGTCTGACAAGCCAGTGAACAACCATTTAAAATAAGGATGCACTTTGGTTTTCCAGGAGCAAAACAGTAAGAAATACCCAAAAATTTAGAGACAAAAAAAAAAAAAAGCCAAGTCTATGAAGTCCGTCTCGTCTGCCTCTCCAGTACCTGGCTGTCACGACTGACCATTCTGAGCAAGGTTCAAGATGGATAGAATCTAGATAGAAGAAGATATAGACAGAGAGGAAAAAAAATCATAATATTACAAAATTGAAATAGTAAAGAATAAAGAACATCTTGAGACAATCTCCTTAAAACACTAAAAATAAATTTGAGCCTATTCCAAGATACATTTCTAGCGAAATATCAGATTAACACAAAATACAAGAGTATGACCCCTAATTTTTGCTGTAATATAAATAAATCAATATGAATTAATTACCAATTAACTAATAATGACCTAAGTGTCAATAATTTTTCTAAAGAAAAGATTAGAAGTTAAGTGGCCTGGGAAGCTAGTGTATAAGAAATGAAATAAATGAGATGCAATTTAAAATAATCTTGAAACATCATGCTAAATGTTACTGAACAATTTGTGCACAGATTGTCGAAGGGAAATCTAGTTTATTTTACAAACGTTAAGAAACAATTAAAGAAACATTATCCTTAAAAATTAATACGTACACATTCTTTAATGTTTAGGCTAATAATCAAGTAATTGGAAACATTTAATAAATTTAAATACAATAAAATATAAATATTAGAGCTTTTGAAAAAGCAATCTACTAGTGTACAATTGAAAACGGAATTTTTAAACGATTGACTTACTATAGTTGAAGTGAAAATACATGCAAATTTAGTTCCAGAGTAATTAATAAAAAGTAAAGACAAATAGAGGAGAGAGACTAGTCCCATGAAATCATTTAAGTAAACACCGTGGGAACATTTCCAAAGCAAGCCTACCATGTCTCCAAAGGTTTGCATAAGGCAGAGGTTTAATGACTTTTAGAATTTCCACCTGTTTAATCTTTTGTTTAAATAGTTGGATGTGTTGAAAGTGTATTTGGGTAGGATCAGTGATATTGGGATCCAGATATAGGCTGCATTTATCAGAAGAAATAATATTCTTGTGAGAACTAAAGAATTATTCCTTAGTCTAAAGTTTACATTTAAGAGATGTGAGTGCATCCAGGCTTCAAGAATTATGGCATATAAGTGAAAAAAGGATTTATATAATATTGCACTCTTGGTGAGGTACAACATCAAGTCCATAACTAAACACCCCCAAATAATTGTGTAAAACCCTTGAATGTGCTCTGTTCTAAAATCTTAATAGTCAATTTGTCTTCCTGTAATAAAAGTATTTAATAATAAAATGTAACATTATCACTATTAACTTGTGTGAACTGACACACCTGAAAACTGTGTTTTGAATTTTTAATGTGTTCAAGCAAGAGACTATCCCTCTGGCTATGAGAGCATGCAATGCACAGTATTTTATCTATTTTAAATTTTGTGTTCTAATAAGATTGCATTTCTAGATTTTGATTCAAAAAGATATATAAATTAAAAGTAATCTGTAATAAACTATGAATAATCTTTTGAAATATGGGAATTACTTAACTTTTCATTATGCTCATGAGAAATGCACATAAATAAAGAGGAAGTTGTCAGAGGACAATATGGGGATACTGCCTACTTCAAAATCAGAAGAGCTGTACATCAGGATTATATCTTCTCATCATACTTATTCAATCTGGATGCTGATAAATTATCATCAGAGAAGCTGGAGTGTATTAAGAAGAATGTGACATCCTGGTTGAAGGAAGGTTTATTAACAGACTTTGATATGCAGACCCCAAAACCTTGCTTTCTCAAAGTGGAGAAGACTTGATGAAGACCAAAGATTGCACCTTCAGTAAGGATTATGACTCAATGTAAGAAGACCATAAGCCTTACAGGTGCATCAATACTTATCATCATGATAGATAGAGAAAAGGTTGAAGTTGTGAAGGACTTTATTTTGCTTAGATGCATAATCAGACTAGATGAGATTGGGCATGTTCAGTGTGGTATGTCCGTAGACGATCCACAGTCAATGCTCATGGGTGTAGCAATCAAGGAAAAAATACAAGTTACATTGTTAAAAATGTGCTGCCAAGACTTCTTTAGAGTATTGTAAAGCAAGAATATTACTTTCAGGACTAAGGTGCCTCTGACCCAAGCTAAGATAATTTCCTTTGCTTCATGTACTTGTGAAGGTTGTACATTGAGTAAAGAAGACTGGAAAAAAATTGATGCATTCAATTTGTGGTTCTGTATAAGAATATTGCATGTAACACAGACTGCTAAAATGTCAAACAGCTCTGTCTTGAAAGAAATAACTTCCAGAGTCCTTCTTTGAGATAAGTCTGGAATGCTTTCTTGCATGCCCTTGGAGAAGGACATTCTGCTTGTTGAAGTGCAAGGGCACTGGAAAGAAGGAAGGCCTTCTACTAGATACACTGACACCAGGGCTACAACAATGAGCTCAGGCCTAGAAACAACTGAGTTCTGTTTTATTCGGTTGTGCATAGAATCACTGTGGGTTGGGATTGACTTAATCGCACCTGACAACAACAAGAGATGTGCAAAGGTGTTTCATTTGTGGTTGTAGTTGCCTTTGTTTCATGTAACTTAGGAGCATTATTGGTAAGTGCGTAAATACTTATAATATCTGCTTGTTGGATTTAATTTTTGTTATACATATGTTATAATATTTTTTTTCCAGCTTAAAGTATAAATTTTGTTTCCTGTATATAACAAAGAATGGATCTATTCTGGGGTTATTCTTTTGTTTTGTTTTTAATACATTTGGACAATGTTTGCTTTCTGCATAAGTAAGTTATAGCAATTACACTTAAGGTCATTGTTGAAAGCCAAGTGTTTTTTGGATGTATTTTGCTATTTGTGTGTGTGGGTGTGTGCAAAACTATTACTTATTTTTGAAACTTTTTTCTATGAATGAGATGGAGGTTTCCAGAGCAGACCCTCATTTTTATGTTCAATAATCCATGCATGTATTGCACTCCCCTCTATGTATCCACCTCTACCCTGGTTCCTGGTTCCAACCCTCCTTCCCTCTCACTGCCATTGAGACAATGCCGATCACCAATATTTTCTTCACATCTCTCTTTTTCATCCATTCAAATATTCTATGATACAGAAGAAATAAATTCATTTCCTTTATTAGCAACAACAAAATAGAATAAAAAAGCCATCAAATTCTCATGTGTGCTCTAAAGAAAACAGAGATGTTCTGATTACAAACCAGAGCTGAGTGTTTCATAACTTCTTTGTTTATTCTGACTTTTACTCTTTGTTTTTTGTCTCAGAGTGCTAGACAGGTTTATCTAGAGAAACAAAATCACGACACTAATAATTATATAGATAGATAAGTATCTAACATAAGAAATAGACAGTCTATTAATCTATAAAGCAATATGAATGGCTCGATGCAACTCACTTCTGTGAGACAGCTAATTCACTGGCAGTCTTCAAGTCTTGAGGGTTGCTGGGTAGCTCTCTGTAGAGCAATTCAGGCTGCAAACAGCAAGGCCAATCACCAACAGTCAGCCAGATGACAGGGTCCAACAATTTCCAGCTCAAGAGATGCATATTCTAATAGTGTGGCAAAGCAGGCCTGGAAGGACCCACAATTTACAGCAATCCAGTACATGGATTAGGCATCCCATGGGTAGTGTAGCTTGCAAATGGAGGCACAGAACAAACAAGGGAGTGTGTTGCACACTGGTCCAAACATCCAAGAACAAGAGAGAGAATGACAAGACTCACCAAGCCATTTATGTCTCTGCCCATTGATTAATCTGACATGCTTTCATTCATCATGTTGACAGAACACACCTACCCATCTACATTGGTCATGTTGGCACAACAAAGCTAATTTTCACACTAAGTCAGGGGTTCTCAAACTACGGCCCACAGGCCACATGCGACCCACTGAGGTCATTTGTCTGGCCTGCTGGATGTTTCTGCCACCACCGCTGTCCTGCTTAGCTGCTGATCTACCCAGGCCCACTGTAAACTTTTTAATACTTTGGTTTTTTTAGTGACTATAGTCCAGTCCTTCAACGGTCTGTGGGAAAGTGAACTAGTCCCATTTAAAAAGTTTGAGGACCGCTGCTTTTAAGTTGTAGATGTGAACTTTTTACTTTCTTCCTCCTTCTGAATGTTTTATTCTTGGTGATACTTTATGGAATAGTTAAGGTTTATCATGCCAACCTGGCAGATAAACACATGTAGGATTAATTGAGGAATGGAGAGATAAATGGCTCAGTGAACTTTGCCTTTCTGGTCTTCTGGCATCTGGTTCTCTGATGAACACACCTTAGACAGTTCTTTGCCTCAGCTGGCAAAGCTCACTTCCTATGAGACATCCCTGAGAAACCATATGGATCTACTCTGAGTCAGCCCTGGGTGCTGGAGCAGTTGCGTAGACACTCCTGCCAGTGCTAAGATGCTTACATGTCAAGAAAATATTTCTCATATTGTGAAGTTGAAGTATTTTGTAATTGTGTTGAGGTATTTTTGAATTATATGAATGTTACTAAAAAATTCCCATGTTGATGTTTTACCCACTGCCCCAAAGCTAGCCATCAAGTAACTTCTCTGATTCTGTACTAGAAATATTAATATAGTGCCTGAAAAAATAAAAAGCATCCCTAATATTGCTAAGTATCATATTCATATTCAATTCTCCTATTCTATATTGGTGTCTAGCTTACAAATGGTTAAACTACACATATTTAGAGATGAAGAATAACATATTAGTCAAGGAAGATAATTGCAAATAATTAGAAAATAATTAGATTTCTCCACAATTAGAAAAATATCTATAGGACTGGCTTTATTAGAGGTTATTAAAATGATCAGGTGAGGCATATATAGTAAACCAAAGGGAGGCCCAAAATTGATATGTTCCTGAGTACAGTATTCTTGTTGTTTGATGTTAAGTAAGTTCCAATTCATAAGACCTATCTATAAAAAGAAAAAAAATGCCTTGGTGCTGTGTCATCCTCACAACATTATTATATTTGAAGCCAGGGATGAAACTTCTGTGTCAAGCCATTTTGTTGAATCTTACTTTTTCTCACTATCACTGTACTTCACCAACTGTGATGTTCTACTTCAGGGATTGGTATCTCATGAAAACATGTCCAAAGGACTTGAGATGAAGCTTTGCTCTTCTTGCAACAAAGGAGTGATCTTGCTACACTTCTTCAAAGACAGGTTTGCTTATTCTTCAGTAAGTTCGTGGTACTTTCAATATGCGACACTAGCACTATAACTCAATTGTACCAAGTGCTTTTGGTCTCTCTTATTTGATATACAATTGTTCTATGCATATGAGTTGATTGCAAATAATATAGGTTCAAAAGGCGCAACTCAGTTCTAAAAGCAACAGTTGCTTTCCCATACTTTAAAGAGGCCTGGTGCAACAGATTTTTTCCAATGCAATGGGTCATTTGATTTATTGACTGCTGCTTCTTCTAGAATTGATTGTTCATCCAAGAAGGTCAAATTCTTGGCCACATCAGTGTTTTTCTCCATTTCTCATGAGGTTACCTATTGGTCAGTTTATGAGGATTCTTGGCTATTTACATTGAGTTGTAATCCATATAGCCAGCTACCATCTTTAATTTTCATTACCAAGTGTTTCACGTCCTCCTCCCTTTCAGTTAGCAAGGTTATGACATCTGCTTATTGCAGGTTGTTCATAATCCTTCCCAAAATATCTATGCAGGTTTTTTGTTTTCATATAAACCAGGAACTCTGATTAATTGCTCTACATACAGATTGAATAAACATGATTAGGGAACATGACACTGATGCACACCTTTCTTGATTTTAAATCACACAGTGGTCCCTTGTTCTGTTCATAAAACTGACTCCTACTCTGTGTATAGATTCTCCACAAGCACAATGAAATATTCTTGATTGCCTATTCTTCTCAAGGGGATCCTAGAGTCAAATTGATTCACAGAGTCAAATTTCTTAGCATAGTCATTTCAATGTACATAAACATCTTTTGTATATGATATCAATAACAATGTTGGATAATTTTGTCCATTTTGTTGCTCTCTCTGGAATGGGTACAAATATATAACCCTTCTAGTCAGTTGGTCCACTAGCTATCTTCCAAATTTGCTAGAAAAGATGAGTAAGTGCTTTCAGTGCTTCTGCAATGTATTAAAATGTTTCCACTGGTATTTCAACAATGACTGGAGTCATGCTTTTTGGCTAATGCTTTCAGAGTAGTTGAACTCCTTCTGAGCATAATTTGACAGTATTGGTGCCAATCTTCTGCTTCGACTGGAAACTGTAAATCCTGTGCCTGGATGTGAACCTGGGAACTCTGATATTGACTGCTAGTATTTCCAGATCCATTGAGTTAATTTTATTGTCCTATCTTTAGGAGACTGAACCTTGTTAGAAGTAGGAACCTTGTTAGAAGTAGGAACAGATTTGTCTTGCCCTTCCATTGGTCCTCAAATCTGGGTCAGACAATGAAGCAAGTCTGTTGTCATAACACTTGGCCTGTCTATTCACCTCCACTCCTAGGCCCTGCCAGGCACAAATACTCAGAAGAAATTTTCCTCATCCCACTTTGAGGGGCGTTTAAAGCAAATGTATGCATTTAGTCATACAGCGTATCCTACAATTAATAGTAAATTATGAATTGTTCAGTAAATTTCTCATTATTGGAAAATAAAGTATTTTATTTTTTCTTGTATCCCTATCCATCTAAGGTATCTGCCAATGCTATGCCTTGAAATTTCTTCTTGACTAGCATTTGCATAATTTGCAGTCTATGAATCCTTATTTTGCAATCTAGTTACTGCCTGAACTACCTTAGACTAAGGAAAGGGAATAGATAGGCAGAATAAGGAATTACTTTAGTTCCTTTTATCTGGTTTTGCTTTATTTTTAACTATGTAATGCTTTCCCTACACTTCTCAGTTTGTTCTTTTCTTAGATATATGTTGTTTTTCATCTTTCTTTGGGGACTCTATTTTCCTAAAGTTTAATCATTTTTATGGCTGGTATTATTGACTAAAAAGCATAGCACATAAACACCAAATTTCTTGTACTTAACATTTGACAAAAATGCAGTGCCTGATGATCTACCATAATGAATCCAACCCAAATGTTATTTCTCCAGGAGAAGCAATAACTCAAGGACAATATAAGGAATCAGTAATAATATGAAACATACATTAATGTGCCAGAATTCTAAGTTATATTACCTCCAGACTGTAGGGGATATCACTGACTAAGATATAGATTGCCTATAAACTCAATGGCCTTTAATAATTCCTCTCCTATATTTCATGACCCATCAACCCCTTTGGAAGTTTTAGGTTAGGAGTTGCTGGAGATTATTAAAGCAAACTGTTTTCTCTGGATAGCTCTGCTATTAGATAGTTCTTTTGTGCGATTTCTTTCTTTTATCTCTCCAGAATTCTTTGATTAATTGATGAATGTTCCTTAGAAGCAAGGATAGTGAGACTTTATTTTACATATTTTGGACATGTTTTCAGGGGAGATTAGTCTCTGATAGAGGGCATCATGCTTGGTAGATAGAAAAAAAATAAAAATAAAAAAAAAGCCATCTGGAAGCCTTTTAAAGATAGAGCTGAACTGGCAATGTTTACCTCTCTTGTGCTTGGCCTTACTAAGAGTCAAAGTCCACATGATGGCACCTGAAAACATTAAAAGTCTTGTCGCACAAATTAGGGACAATCTAATTCTTCTTTCACATTATGGTATTATACTACACCCATAAGTTTTTCTTCAATTTTAGCTTGATTTAGTCATATAACATTTGCCTTACTTCTGAATACCAATTTTTTTTTAAAAAATCACTTAGGTCTGGTATGCAGGTATTGGAAATATACGGTTTAGGTGTCCCATTTCTTTAAAACTATGTGTTTGGTGGAGAAGGGGAGTCAAGGAACTAGCTTTTATCTCAAGATTTCATACCTATAAAATGGAAAGAGTCTAAGTCAAGAAATGAGAAAAGAATATTGCAATGGGAAAATATGCTGGAAAAGATTTGTTTAAAATAATATATATGTATATATACCACTTTGTAGAAATTATGTGTTTGATACAAGTCAGTGGGTTCATTTGTCTTGCATGCAAATGGAGACTGAACAACGAACAAGAAAGACCTGAGAAGAATTTGTGCCTTTGAATTATCTTGTTGACAAAGAATATTTAGTATCTCAGAACAATAGATTCACTGAAATGCAGCCAAAATATTCCTTATAGGGAAGAATGGCAAAAGGTAATCCCAAGTACTTTGGAAATGCTTTTAGCAGGAGCCAGTTGCTGGAGGAAGATATGATTCTTTGTAAATTAGTCCATCAGTGAAAAAGAGGAAGACCCTCAAACAGTTGAGTTGACGGTTCTTACAACAAAGAGCTTCAGCATCAGAATGGCTGTAAGGCAAACCTAGGGGAGTGTATCCCTCTATTCAACATCATGTAAGCAGTCAGAGATGATTATGGTACAAACCAACAAAGACAGTTGCAACATTATATTCGTCACTTGGTTGACATGATAATTGGATGAATTACATATTTGAAGTGATAGAAAAATGCAAACCTCAAAGATATCATGGCTCTGGATAGTATCTTTGAAATTTTATTTTTCTGTTATTTTGCTGTTTTCATTAATGCAACGTGAAACACTTTGCCTCATACCTCTTATGTACATTATAATAATTTAGATTTGCAGAACAAAGCATTTGGAAAGATAATATATTTTTCTATTTATGCCCCAAATAAGAAAACTGTTAACGACACAGAATACTTACATATTTCAATGTACAGCAATGAATTTGTTAAAATGGAACTATTTTTCTGAATCACACATATTCTCATGAATTATAGAAAAGAACGTATCAATTAGATGGTTATTACAAATAATTAAACATTTTATACAACATAATTATACTGAGTTAGTGTTCTTTGAAAGATACTGAACCTAGGTGCTATTGTTATTACAGAAAATAAAACAAAGCAATGATCAAAATCTTGGACTTCACAGTGCCTATATTCTGTGGAAGGAAAGAATAATAAAATTAGTACATTAGAATTCAGAACAATGGCATTCAGAAGAGTGATTTTGTCTTTATCAAGGACTTCTATATAATTCTGTCATTCCTCTATCATACCGGACACTGTAAAAATCCCTAACAACTGAAGTTGAAATCTGACACTAGTATTGCAAGTTCTGATACAACAATTAAATATCATTTAGTAAAGCTGAGAGCTCAGGATTTTTAAGTACTCTAAGAAATATACATCTATTCTCCCCCTGGTAATTGTTAATTAATCTGTGTCCATGTTTTTTTTTAATTTTTAGTAGATGTATATATATATGTATAATATTTGGAAAATTGTTTATAAATTTATAATACAATGTGCATTGTTTAATTATTAATTTACTCACTTCCCTTGTGGTGTGGAAACAAACTTATTTTAGTGGTTGGTAAAGAAGCAGATATTAAATATGGAAAATGCACAAAAAAATTAAGAAAGTGTGCTTCAGAATGTTGAAATGAGTAATAACTATGTAACACAACAACTAACATTAAAGTAAATAGTAGACATGTAATGCAGAGGAAAAAATATACCATGGGCATGAAGCATTAATTTTAATATATCATCGAAATCTATAACAAGTGTCTTAAAACCAATCAGTGGATTAATTTTATTTTGGGGGGGTGCATCACTGCTCTCCTGTGGTGGGAGTAGGAGGCCCAGCCCCAATGCTGGAATTGAACCTCCGTCCCAGTGGGCCGCAGTCCCGCGCACAACCACTACGCCACCGGGGTTCAGCCCCAGTGGATTACTTTTATAGGGTATTGGCTAAAGTCAATTTCAGTTACCTTTAAGTGTATATAAAAATAAATTTATTGTGTTAGAAATGCAGCACTTGTTTAGCTTATCATCGTGTGGGTTGATAATGTGGGCTGGCCTCAGCTGGAAGGTTTTAATGATATCTGCCAGGCTCAGCTGATTATTACTGGATCCACTCATCCATCAAGAATAGTTATGAAAAAATGAACATTTATGACTGTCAGGTTGACGAAAGATTTCTGATTTTTACTCCACATATTCTTTTATATAAAGTCAGCTTGAAACAAGAATCCTTAGATCAAACAGCAACAGAAACGTAAAGTTTGTTATGGCCTGGGATTGGAAGTCTTTTGTGTTAGGCAGGTTGACTAGAGAAAAAATTCCAGTGATACATATCAAGTGTAAAGGAGGGCTTTACATCCAGAAGTGGCTTTATATCAAGCAAACTTCCAGCACACCTGAGATCTAGCCCGTAAATCTGATACTCCTTGGTAAATCCAGTACTAGTCAATAAGTCCTTCTTCAAACTCACAGTCACAATCAATGATGCCAAATGCAGCAAAATCATCAGCTAGTAGGTGCAAAGTCGGGGGGATTCGAGAGTGGTGGATGCATCTGTAGCGCTCTCACAGGTCTCAATGTTGCTCAGTCTTCTCTCGGGGTGGTTCTCCAACAGGAAGGTGAAGCAGAGAGAAGGGAGGCTCTCGGGATTTTCCTTTTCAGAAGGCTACGCCCACCAAGAGGAACCCTCAGGTCTGTGACCTGATTGTCAGGTAAACCTCTATCCCTTCACTTCAAGTTGACATGAAATGATGTAGTTACCACATCATATCCCATTGCCTTTATAATCAATGCATGCTCCACAGGAAATCTAGATACACTGAATTTTTCATTGGCAGAATAGAAGAGAGAAGCCTCTCTACTCCTGTAGAGTCTTAGAAACTTCCAATGACAATTGTGTCTTGCCGTATAAGGTCTCAAGCAGTTGCAATTTAGCTGGATGGAAGTGAGTTTGATTTTTTTTTCTTCATTTAGGAACTATAATAAATTGTGGATTTTTTTCACTTTTGTAGTGGCACTCTGGGGAGCAGAGCTTTATGAAACAATTCAGGTGTTTATTCTCTACCCTTTTTATTTGACCTTACTTGCCAGTTAGTTCACACATAAAACACAATTCACTTGTTCAAATGCTAACTATATATTACCATATTAATAACCCATAATATAGCCAACTATGAAATGAAAATATTGGGAATAAAAATAATAATTCCAAGGAATGTACATGTTGGAAGTTAAAGTAGCTCAAATGAATTATCAAGGACACCAGAGTATTCAGTTCAAAAGGGAGATGGTTGTTGGGTGAGGGGAGTAGAGAAGGTGGAATCACATTAGCTTGTATTATCCCAGAGGAAATAGTTACATCAAAATTAAGAGCTATAGGGATCAAAATTAATTTTCAACACAACAAAGGTATTTAATGTGTGAAACATTCTGAAATAGAACACACCAAAATGCAAAATATTGAAGATAATAAAACAGGTAAATTTAATGAGAAAGCCATTCATGCCTGTTTTGCTATAAAATTATTTGGTTTTGTGTATGGTTGTTATCCTTTGAAAAAAAATTTATTCATTAACATTTTTTACTCCACAAAATTTAAGTTAAAATACAATTTTTTTTTCCTGACAACCTCATAGCCAAATGTCAGCAGTTGGAACTCCCCAGCTGCTTTTTGGCTCCATTGTCCTTTAAAGACTTACTTTGTGTTGTTAGTGCTGTTGAGAACTTTCTAGTCATAGAGACCCGACATAAAATAAAAGTCAATGATGCTTGGCTTTGTGTCAACCATGTGACTGTGGTCTGTGAGCACATTGTTGCAGTCAATGTGTGCTTCCATCTGATGGACTACATCTCTTTATCTTGCTGAGCTTCTACATTAACCAAGCATGCAATGGCCTCAGTTGGTAACATATAAACACGACATGATATTCTGAAGTCTTGCCATCTTTCCTTCTAGGAAACATTCTGGCTGTACTTCTTCCAAGACAGCTTTATTTTTCTGATGTCAAAGGATACCGTCAGCATTCTTTGCCAGTATCATTACTGTGTCTTTGTCCTATTTATTGCACAGCTTTCATAGGCATCTGAGGAAAAAGAACATACCTTCACTTAGGTCATGTGCACCTTAGTTACAGAAGTGACAGTCTTGCCCTTCTTCACCTTCAGAAGTCTTCTGTATTGGTTTTACCCCATGCAAAAAGCCATTTAATTTCTTGACTACAACTCCCATGAGCCTATAGCTTATTTGTCAGTGTATCATATGATGGTGGCTTGTGTGTTACTGCAGTGCTGGAAGCTATGCCACTTGTATTTCGCATGCCCTCAGGGTCACCCAAAGTGAACAAGTTTCAACAAAGTTTCCAGATTAAAATTGGTTACGAAGAAGGAATAGGCTATCTACTTCAAATGGATTTGTCATTGAAAACCTTGTGGACCACATCAACATATTTTCATACACTGAAGGCCTAATGAATGGAAGTGAAACTTTGTCAGAGAGAGTGCCAGAAAATGAGCCCCTCAGGTCTGAAGGCATTGAAAATATGACTGAACAGCTACCTTTTCTAAGTAAATTGATGATGGTGACATAAATGGAGAAATGCCTGTGGCAGTAAAACCTTCCAGACCTTCATTTACTTATATGGCATGACAACATTAGTTCAAACTACTGTGAAAATATAATAATTGGTACTAAAATATATTATGAGTGCAGAATTATGAGTTATGAGTGCAGAAAATTGCAAATTGCCAAATTAAATAGTACATGTATACATTAATAGTCTAGGTGTTTGTAAGCTGAAATGAGCTGGTATTGTGTGCTGGAAGATCATATGGTTTACTATCCAAGAAATGACGCAATCAAGAAAATAGCTTTGCAGTCATTGTCAAATAGGAACATTTCCAGAGTAGTCTTGAAGTGCACTGTTATCTGTGATAGTATTATGTCTGTATGAAATCAAGGAAATCTCATCAGTACAACTGTTATTCAACGTGAAATTCAAATCTTTAAGGTTAATGGTATATAAATTAAGGAATTCTGCTATTTCCATCAGTATTAAGTTGATCAAAAGAGCAATCAGATACTTTGATAATTAATGGTGATTGGAATGTTGAAATAGGAAACACAGAGGAAGGAACAGTAGTTGGTTAATATCATCTTAGTGATAGAAAATGCAAATGCAGATCCCAGGATAGAATTTTGCAAAAGCAAATAGATTGTGCTTAGCAAACACCTTTTTTCAACCACACCAACGGCAAATACAGACATGAAATCATCCATCCGTTTAAGTGAAAATTGACTACATCAATGGAAAGAAATAATGGAGCAGTCCAATACCAGCAGAGAAAACAAGGTCAATGATTAACTGTGGAACAGACCATCGATCGCTTATATGTAAGTTAAATATGAAGCATAAGAAAATTATAGCACAAGAAAACTACAAGTCTACTAGAGACAAAACACACCCATGGGTTTATTCCACCTGAATTTTGAGAAGGGCTCAAAAGCAAATATATCTCGCTGAACATTAGTGCAGAAGACCTGAGGAACTATGGGATGACATCCTAGTCATTATTATATATAAGCATTTGATCACGCTGACTCGTGTAATACTTCTAAGTAGACTTAGTTGATGCCTCAGTTTGAAACCTTGCTTGTGTGAAGACAAACCATGATCACTGTAGGCACTATTCTTCCTGAGAACCAGACACTATCTAATTTTTTTTGCCACTGGTTGTTATAGCACCCATATCTTCAGTGATCTTTACATGAGGTGAGAATCAAGAAGGATTACATGAAAATGAATAATTGTTCTTAGTTTGTGACTAGAGTTAAATGTTAATTCAAAAGTTATTCTTATATCTATGTGATATATATGTATATATATCACTAGTTTACTCTAGAAATATGGTTAGTTTGTTATGTTAGGTAGCATGATCAATAATTCTCCAGGGACATAAGGTAATTAATTATATTGATAGCATTATTAATATCACTAATGATTTAAAATTTAAAGCTCGGTTGAATAAGAGAAATATAAAGATTAGGTTGAGTATGAACCACAGTTTATGACTTCTTGTCTTGTACAAATTGAAACATGTAATTTTTGACTTGTAAACTTTTAAGGGACAGGACACCATTTACAAAAGCAATGGAGCAATGGGAGTTGGTGACGGGGCAACTCTTCCAATAATATTAACTTAAACCAGCAAAACCATGCCTTCATGACAAAACAAAGATGGATTTAAAATAGTAAGTACTTGGTAATTTGTCCCACCATTTTTCAGTCTCATGGCAAGCTGAATAAAAGTCCAATAACTGCCATCTCGGTAACCTGAGGAGTGCTGTTACCTGCTTATCACAATATGGAATTTCTACCATAAGTATTAGGACTGCTTAAGTCTCAGTTCACTTAGTGGGCTCTGCACATCAAATTCTTCTGGTGTGACTCATGAAAAATGCTGTCTGCCATCAAAGAGAAAGAAAATCAAAGACTAAACTTATAGTCGTTTATAGAATGACTATAAAGGTTTTCAAGGGTTAGATAGAAACTGGGCCAAAATCATCCAATTAGGAACTTAATACTATGCATATCCTCTCCTTAGATTCTGCATAAGGAGTATACATAATTAGTGTAAAGTATTTTGTTTGCTTTTCAATGGGAATGCTATCATAGCTTAAATTGTGAATTTAAATTGCAAAAGGCTTTTGTGGCTGTGATGCTGGAAGTGATATCACTGGTACTTCAAATGCCAGCGGGTCACCCACAGTGAGCAGGTTTCAGTAGAGCTTCCGACGGAG